>CAUYLG010052808.1:0-121588 GCA_963573385.1 Cacajao melanocephalus | reverse complement strand
GGTGGGGAGGGATAGCATGGGAAGAAATGCCAGATATAGGTGAAGGGGAGGAAAGCAGCAAATCACACTGCCACGGGTGTACCTATGCAACAATCTTACATGTTCTTCACATGTACCCCAAAACCTAAAATACAATAAAAATCGGAAAAAAAAAAAAGAATGAACACGTGCCAACCATGACATGCGATACGTAGTAGGTGTTCAGCAAATTTTGGCTTCCTCTTCTCCCTCTTCAAGGCTTGTTTTTTCATCCCCTTTCCATTCTTATTGTTTCCTTCTAATAGTCCTTCCATTCTGAGAAAGAGTAAGCTCAAATTTCTTTTGGAGTTTTGCAAAGGTTTGGTGGAGGTAGGGGACAGAGTAAGAGGTTCTTTAGCACCAAGTTTATTGCACTTTGGAGTTTGCCATACTTGTCAAGGGATGGGATGAGAAGAGAGAATGGGACCCTAGACTTGGCGATATCAGGGTCAGAGGTCACACAGAGGTTGGAAGATGGAGGCAGGAGAGCCCAAATGCCCTGCACAGGTCCTTGTCATCCTTCAGACTCCAGCAGGGAGAAGCAGGTAGGGCAAGTTCTGTGCACACCAAACCACTGGACTGCAGAGACTCCTTTGTATGAAAGAGCATTACAGGTGGTTGCTTCCTGTCAGCCACCTCTGATGTGAAATGGCAGAGTTACTGGGACAGACCTTGTGTACAGTCAGGCATACACTTAAATTACAGTTTAGCTACTTTTTAGCTGAATTTCTCTGAGCAAAAATTTGACTTATCTGAGCCTTTATTACCTCATAGCATTTTTGAGAGAGTTACACGGGAGAATTTCCAAAAATGTTCTCCATAATAGCGCTATTTTGATTTTGGTGTCTATTCAGCCCCAGCATCAGCTCTCCCTGTTGGTGCTCAGAGTTACCTTCTTCTCCTTTAAGTTAATCCCATCTGCAGGGGCCCTTGGCCATATAAAGTACACATTCATAGTGCAGGGCTGGGGAGGTATTATTCTATCTACCAAAATATAAGTAAGAAACGAGAGTCTCATTGCCCTTCCTGGGACCAAGCCTGGCAGCAAATGCTTTCCAGGGTCTCTCCTGCCTCTCTCAGCCAGGGCCTGGGCCACTGCTTCGTCTCTTGCCAGTTTCTTCCTGGAGCTCTGGCAGAAAGAAGGCTATACTTCACTTTCCTGCCTCTTCCCTGAATTTTCCCAATAAACTAGTAACTTCAGGATCTATCTGTCTATCTATCTATCTATCTATCTATCTATCTATCTATCTATCTATCTATCTATCCATCCATCCATCCATCCATCTATCTATTTATCTATCTATCTATCCATCTACCCATCTTCCTACCTATAGGGTTTGGCAAACTGTTCCAAATAGCAGGAAGGAATTACAGGGTAGAAAGAAAACAAAAAGTCAGTCAAGTATAACTGTTCTCATAGTCCCAGGGAAAAGAATAATAGCTCGTTTACAGAGAAAATGCACCAATCCTGACTTTATCCCTGGTTTTGAGGATAGTCTTCCTACTCTCACTCCATCCACACTTCCTTCTTAAATCAATAAAAGGCAAAATCCCATACTTCTGTTTGGAAATGTGGAAAGGGATATGCAGGGAAGCAACATGATCTTCTCAAAAGCCAGTCTGGAGCCAAAGGACTGACAGAGAACCTCATAGGCACATGGTGTGTGCAGAAATCAGTCTATGTGTGTGTCCAGGTGTGTTCAAAGGCTGAAGGGAGATCTCCTCTGAAACTTCTGATCTCTCTTGACTAAGGAAATTGGAAACCTAAACTTAAAACAAAACAAAAAACTCACACACATAAACTTGTGTCTTGAGTAAGTTCACTGGACACCAGGAAAAAGTCCCTTAGGCTGGGAGAAGGCCCTGGTCCATAGGCCCCAGAAGCCTCTCCCTGTAGGAGAGGCTTTGTCCAGGAGCTTAGCTCACTAACAAATGAGTCGGAATAAAGAAAGAATCAGCACAGAATCTATACAACAGCAGTATTTAAAAAATTAGAAAAGAAAAAGGAAACATATACAGCAGATAAGCAGGCTTCATAGGAAAAATGTTACATTGGATCAGATGAACATTGTGATTAAACCCATTGCTAAGAATTTTCTAAAATCTTAGTGAAGAAATAGAGAGTTTTATAAAAAAAAAAATAAGCCAGGCACAGTGGCTCAGACCTGTAATCCGGGCACTTTGGGAGGCTGAGGTGGGCAGATTGTTTGAGTCCAGGAGTTCGAGACTAACCTGGGCAACACGGCAAAATGTGTCTGTAGTCCTAGCTACTTGGGATGCTGAGGCAGGAGGATGGATTGAGCCCAGGAGGTCAAGGCTGCAGTGAGCCATGACTGTGCCACTGCACTCCAGCCTGGGCAACAGAGCAAGACTTTGCCTTAATTAAAAAAAAAATTATTATTTAGAATACCAGAGCCCAAAGATAAGCACTCAGGGATGACATGGTCAGATAAGAGAATGAGATAAAGCATGAACTGGGAGAGGTCTTAAAAGGGGTGGATAAGAAATAAAACAATTATAGAAAGCCAAATGGGAAGCAGTCAGAAGGGAAGAGCTGATGTTGAAAATGCCAAAGGTAATAGATGATAAGATGCAGAAAGAGGAGAAAAATAAAATTAGTATGAGCCAAGAGTTATAAGAGGATTGCAGAGAAAGTAACAAATAAAGAAGACAGACAAAGGAGTTCAAACACATCCATAATAGATGCCTCCAAAGAAAACAACCAAACAGGTTATCGCATATTTTAAGAAGGTTGGGGGTAGAAACTGGGAGATGTTGTTCAAAGGATGCAGAATTCTCGTTAATTAGAGGAGTAATTCAAGAGATCTATTGTATTATACAACATGATGACTATAGTTCACAATATTTTGTATTCTTCAAAAATGCTGAGAGTGGAAGTCAAGTGTTCTCACCACAAACATGATAAAACTATGTGAGGTAATGCATAGATTCATTAGCTAGAGTTCACCACTCCACAATGTGTACATGCTTCAACCACGTGTCATACAGAGTAAATATGTGCAATTTTACCTGTCATTAAAAAATAAATTCAACCTTCCTACCAAAACACAAAAAATAAAGATGCAATCCCAGTACAATTACTAAAAATAAAGAAAGACTTGGTTGTTCAACTTGAAAGAGCATAACAGTATGTCTTAGAGGGAAATATTTACAGAACCATTGATATGGAGCCTCATCTGAGTGAAGTTACTGAACTTCAGAGAGAAAGAAAGAATCTTTTGGACAGGTAGATCAAGAGATCAAATTACCTCTTAACGGGAAAATATCAGCCTGGCTCAAAGCACTTCACAGCCTCAGTCAACCCTTGAAGTTGGTAGAGCAAAGTCTACAAAGTCCTAAGGAGAAAATGTATACACGAGAATTTTATAGCCGCCTGTACCATGCATCATAAATAAGACAGCAGAAAAGCATATTTGAACTTGCAAGCGCTTAGGGAGTATGGTTCCCATGAGTTGCTTTCGAAGAAACTACTAGAGGGTGACGTTCAACCAATTTTTTACTGGAAAAAAAATATGGTAAAAAGACCACCAGGGAGAACTGACTGACTCCATTAAGGTGTAGGATTAAGACCAAAGTGCTCTCGTCATTGGCACATAGAAATTATGCAGCTGATGAAAACCAGGAGACAAGGAAACTGTGTCGTGGAGAAGGTAAAGGAGGGAGATGTTTTCCCTTATTTAATATTTGCTATTTTCTGAAGTTTGACCCACAGACACTTATTATATATTCAAGAAATAAATAATGTATTTAAAAATAACATGAAAAGGATGAACCAACAGTTTAAACTTCACTGTCTGTTAGCAAGAAACCAGAAGATATGGGCCGGGCATGGTGGCTCACACCTGTAATCACAGCACTCTGGGAGGCCGAGGTGGGTGGATCACGAGGTCAGGAGATCGAGACCATCCTGGCTAACATGGTGAAACCCTGTATCTACTAAAAATACAAAACATTAGCTGGGCGTGGTGGTGGGCGCCTGTAGTCCCAGCTACTCGGGAGGCTGAGGCAGAAGAATCGCTCGAACCTGGGAGGTGGAGGTTGCAGTGAGCCGAGGTCGCACCACTGCACTCCAGCCTGGACGACACAGTGAGATTCTGTCTTAAAAAAAAAAAAAAAAAAGAAAAAGAAAGAAAGAAAAAAAGAAACCAAAAGATTTGCACAGTTTTCTATTATCTCAGCCACAACCAATGGGGGTAGAGAGAAGTTATTCTCTCCCACAGTCAGAAAAAAAGGATAAGAAGAAAAAGGAAAGGAAAGTGAGCATTCTGCCTTAGGGTTGGTATTTTTCCTGCAGCAAACGTTCGAGTGATTCTTCTACAAGGACATCTTGTTACGTTGGTGTGAATTTGTGAAAGGAGGAGGTTCTTGGGATGACTTTTCATATCCAATGATGTCCATGGGGAGCCTGTGGCTTTTCATCCCTGTGAGCCTCCCTAGATCCCCATGGCTTCCTTCCCCTTGGCGGTTCTGCCATAACCCTGGTTCCAGAGTGGTTCAGATGGCATCTGAGCCTCAACAGCTGACCTGTGGTGATTCAGTCCTGGATGCCTTCTCATCTTCAGAGCTACCCATTTCCCATGTTGCAGCCTCATTGGTCTCTCTGGGCCTCAGTTTCCTGACCTGGGCTTCTGCTTTGCTTTGTTTGGCCTTCTCCTGCTCCTCCCAACTTCTCCCCCAGGAGAACGTGGCCTTTTCCTTGAATCCTAGCCCAGTAAGAAGACCCTCCCATACCTTAGAAAGCTCTGTTGGGTAATGACAGACTGACCCCTTTACTGATTGTATCAAAGCCTCTGGAGTGGGACCCTTCCATCTTCTTTTGCAATGTCCAGTTCTATTTTTACATTAGGCTTGTTGTTATTGTTGAGTGGTGTTTGGCCACCTGAATTCTCACTGACCAAGTTAACTTCACGACCTTTGACTTGAATAGGTAGGTTTCTTGCCAAGCTCTAACATCCCTCCCCTTCTGTTAGAACACAGAATCACCAATTCTTTTGCCTAATTATTTAAATCAATTATCCATAAGAGCGCACCTCAAATTTTGATGTCCTGATGAATGATCTGGGTTCTAACTAAAATGTAAATTCTAGTTCATTAGAGTTGGGGATAGTCTACACATCTAATGAACTCCCAGATCGTGGTATCAGGCACTCCTGGATCTATAGACCACACTTTGAGTAGCAAGGAATCTGTCTCATATCACTTTAATTGAAGAAAGACTTTTTTTTTTTTTTTTTTTTTGAGACGGAGTCTCATTCTGTCAACAGGGTGGAATGCAGTGGTGTGATCTCAGCTCATTGCAACCTCCATATCCCAGGTTCAAGCAATTCTCCTGCCTCAGCCTCCCAAGTAGCTAGGACTACAGGCACACACCACCACGCCCGGCTAATTTTTGTATTTTTAGTAGAGACCGAGTTTCACCATGTTGACCAGGATGGTCTTGACCTCTTGATCCTGTCCAGCTGTACTCTTCACTCTGTACTCTTTGACCAACATCTCCTCTTTCCACAGCAGTTGCTTGTTCAGGCTCTTGCGTTCTGGAAAGATGTGTTCTTGACATTGCAACTTGGAATTCACAATACATTTTTCACAAAACAATGTAGCTAGATAGAAAAAAATAGTATGATTAGAGCTGGTGGGTGATTGTGGGTTAAATAAGCTTTTGCCCACTAGCCTGGAAATCATACCACCAGGAATGAAGTTTCCACTGAGGAAGAATCTACTGAGGGTTGCAACTAGCTTATATGCAGAATTCAGCTTGGGCTTAATTGGGGTTGCGGACTTTGTTGGAATTCTCACAGCAAAGCTTTTTCTCAAGCTTAAAATATGCACCCCTTCTTGAATGACTGAATCTAACATAAATGGTTTTTACTTGTTGCCAACTTATGTGCCTTGAAATCCTGGACATGTTCTTTCATGTTGAATTTTTCTTACGAATTAAAGAAATCCTTAATAAATGTCTTACAATTATAATCAACTTTAATTACTTGTTGCTATGGAGTTTTGCTTGGTTACAAATTCTTCATCTGCTGCTTCTAATTCAGCTCAAGTTTCTGCACCTAAAGGGATATTTTAACTCTAATGAGAGAAAATTCATAAATTTTTTAATAGTTTTAGTCTTTCCTCTAGTGATGGCTATCCAAGCAGTGCCAAGAGAAAAAAAACAGGGGAGAGCGATATTTCATAAGAGCACTAGTACTGATCTTAAGAAGAAAGATTTGGAATGTTTGCCTTTTCCAGCATTGAAATTTTGCTGTAAGAGCTTGAGAAAAGGAGACAAAATTATTTGTCAAAAGGCTAATCCTAATGCTTAAGCTAATAGTGGGAAAGCAGTATCCCCGTCACAAATTTTGTGCTGCTTTTTCCTGAAGAAATCTGTAAAAGTTTCATATTTGTAACAAGAATTTTGATGGTTTCATTCTACATTTGGTAGAGGAAAATAAAAATCATCTCCAGACCAGGCCAGATGAATCTAACAAAATCTTTTTTTTAAAAAGTAGATATTGTGTTAAATGAGAGAAGCATTGAACTGCAATCACACATGGCCTTGTTGCAAACACTTACATCCACGCCACAAGTGAGAGCTGAGCATTTGCCATTGTACATTCCTTGGTCAGCTGTTCTCTTCTGCCATACAAGAGTGGGCCTTGGGCATGAAGAATGAAGCATTTTGAGGTAAAGGGCCAATATTTTTTGAAATCGATTTTGAAATCATGGCTTTATAATGTGTCAACTTGACTAAGCTGAACTAGGTTCCCTGTATGTTTCTCATTAGGTTGGACCACAAAAGTCAAACAGGAGATTTTGAGGGCAGAGGGGAAGCCACAGCCATTTGGCAGCTCTATTGCATCATCATGGAGTACCTGGCTCCCCTCTCTCCCTCACCTGTTGGCAAGCATTCTGCCTTCCCTGGGACCTCCTCCAGTGGTTCCAGCTCCTGGGTCATGTGTGTGCGTCTAGCTTCATAAGGAGGAACCCATGGCTTCCCCCTTCCCCTCACCTGTTGGTGTGAGTCAGCAGGCCTGTATTAACAACTATTAAACCTAGATAGTGGGTGTGTGATTATTTATTTTACTATTCTTTCAACTTTTTCTTGTATTTGAACTTTTCTATATAAATAATTTGGCAAAAGAAAGAATGGACCTTAGCAATAAGTAAAGTCCCCAGATCCTTAGTCCAAAGAGCTGTGGAGTAATGTCTCAGCAAAAGTTTTTTTTCATTGAAATTAAATATCATTAAACAAGTATTGAAGTACCTAATAGGTGCCAGGCACTGTCCTAGGTGCTGAGGAGTCAGTGGTGAGAAAATCACGAGTTCCTTGCTTCCTGCAGCTTACATTCTAGGGTTTCTCTAAACAGCCATGGTCCTTTGAGGTCCTCCATTCTGGCCCCTCATGGCCACTCCTGGTATAAACCAAAAATGCAAGTGGAAGTAACCAATCATAGATTTCCTCTGCTGTCTGGAGGGTAGCCATTAACTTTCTCGTTTGTTTCCAATGGGAACCTATCATATGCTTGGCCCTGACCAATGAATAAGATGCCAGGGACCTTTTTGGACTATGGTCTTCCAGTTGCACCTGGATAGTAAAACTGACCTCACTAGAGGAACCGTTGGTGTTCTGGGGGCCCTTTTCAGTTGGAACAAGCCTCTGAACTGCATATCTGGGCAGTGCTTTGTGAGGATCATGGTTTGGGGCTGGTGGAGGTGTGATGCTGGATCACACATACCTGGACTCAGAGTTAAGGGGATGATGAGTGGAGAGGTGCTGAAGACATGCACAGGCTTCACGAACTGAGATCCTCCTCTGCCAGCAAGGCTTGGTATTCCTGTTGTGACACATGTCTTTCTGATGAAAGGTTCTAAATGTCTTGGGTGACAGTATTTTAGGAGTGTTCTTTTGCTTTTTGGCAAACACACCATAGGAAAAGCAAGCTTTTGTAGTTTTGGAAGGGAAAGATTAAGTGGAAAATTACAATCTCAATATGCTTAAAACCATTTGGTTTCTATAAGCTCGAAAGCAGGGAAGGTTGTGACTTTTATTATCATCATCTGCCAGTGAATCATCTCTAGGTCAGCACTGTCCCTCTCTAATGATGGCATCAGCTTCTAGCTGTGGTGAAACTGTGGTGAACCTCTGGGCTGACTCTTGCTGGGCATCTCAGTACAAAACCTCAAATGAGGGAAATGAAAATACTATATATACATATGCACACATTAATTATGCATATGTATTGATTCATATGTTCTTCAGCAAATCTCTTGTTAAGCTCCATTTCCAGTTGTATGCCCTCACTTCCTACTGGTAATACCATCACAGGGCATGCCACCACTTAGTTAAAATCAATTTTGATTTGTTGTAGTAACATTTCTATAACTGGTGTGCATTGTCTCTTTGTTCCTGACTAAAAAAAAGAAAAACAACATTGCTTTAAGATGCCTATGGAAAATGTCAACTGTTAGGCTGCTATTGTTCTTTCATCGCACTAGAAAGTATATTATTATATAGTACTTTGTGATCTTAAATAATGATAACCCTACCCATGACATTTCTGCTCTTATTATTCTGTAATAGCTGGCATTTGAGATGACTGCCTGTGGTCTCATCTTCTGGTATTTATGCCCTTGTGAAGGGCCCTCTACACTGAATCAGAGTTGGCCCTGTGTGCCCTGTAGAATATGGCAGAGGTGCCTGTGTGTGACTAAGGATAAGTCATAAAAAGCATTTCAATGCCCATCTTTGTCTCTTGTTTGAGTTTTCCATATCTTTAATGATTTTTGTCTGTTTGCTTTATAGTTTACTGAGAGATTAGGATTGAAATCCCAGACTGTAATTACGAATTTGCCAATTTCTTTCCATTTCTGTCATTGTTTGGTTTATGTATTTTGCAGCTGCTACTAGATACGTATGCATGTAGATTATTATGTCTTTTTAATGAATTAACTCATTTGTCATTATAAAATGCCCCCTCTTTATCCCTTTTAATACTGCTGATTCTAAAATTCTTTGTCTATAGTAATAAAAGCACTCCAGGATTTTTGATCGAATTTGTATTATAGACATATATGATATATCATTATATACATATTATATATATATATATATATATATATGTACCACACACGTGTGTGTGTATATTTCTATCATGCTACTCATGCTACTTTTAACCTGTCTGTGTCTTTATATTTAAAATGCATTTCTCTTAAACAACATGCTGTTGAATTGTATTGCTTTATTAATTCAGAAAAGCCTTTTAATTGATTGATACATAAGTTGGGTTTCAACCAGAAAAGCAAGACCAGTAGGAGATACATAGTAAGAGATTTACTGTAAGAAATTGGCTTATGTGATTGTGGTAAGTGGCTAGGCAAGTTGGAAATTACAGGGCAGGTCACTGGGAAGGGTGAACTGGAACTCAGACTTGGCGGACTCTGCTGTCAACAGTCAGGCTTTCTTCTTCATCAGAGAGGCTTCAGCTCTGCTCTTAGGCGTTTCAACGGATTGAACAAGGTTCAGATTATCTAGGATAATTTCATTTACCTAAAGTCAACTGATTGTGGACTTTAATCATGTCTACAAAATAATTTCACAGTAGCATCTAGATTCACGTTTGATTAAGATGCTGTGAACTGTAGCCCACAGAAGTCAACATATCATTAGGCCGTCACAGTGAGGTTGATCTCAAGCCATTTACATTAAATGTAATCATTAATAGAGTTGGGTTTAAATTTACCATGCTGAGGTTTATTTTATATTTATTTTCTATTTCCCTTGTAATTTTTCTTTATTCACTGACATCTTTTTGCTTGAGCACTTTTTATGGTAGTTATTCCTGTTCATGTTACCTTTTTAATGGTTTCTCAGGGATTTCCAGTATAATTTTTTCACTGAGTGAAGAATTCTAGATTGATAGATTTTTTTTTCTTTCAGCACTTTAAAAACGTGGCTTTACTGCATTCTGATGTGCATAATGTCTTATAAGATGTTTCCTGTCTTTCCTGTCTTAGTTTCCTCTGTTTAAAGTGTCATTTTTAAGAGCAAGTTTTAGTGTTCTGTTTTTGGTCACCAGGTTTTAGAAATCTGGTTATGACGAGCCTTGAAATGATTTGAAAGTTTATTTTACTTGACTTTCTTGGATCTGAGGCTTACAGTTTTCATAAAGATCTGCAAAACATCAAATGTGGCCATTATGTCTTCAAATGTTCTTTCTGTCTCCACCTTTCTTCTCCTAGAACTCCGTACATGTGTGTCAAAACATTTAACAGTATACATAGTCATGGATACTCTTGTTCTTTCCTCCTATCATTTTTCTGTTTATTTTGAATAGTTTTTTATTGCTTTGTATTCCCATTCACAGATATTTTCTTCTGCAGTGTCTAATTTGCTGTTAATCTAATTTTGTATTTCAGATATCTTACTTTTCATCTCTAGAAGTTCTTGAGTCTTTTCCTCTCTTACATCTTTCACCTCACCATACTTAAGTTTTCTTATACCTTCATTAACATATGTGGGCTATTTATAACTGTTTTTATTTTCCAGAAAACTGTTTTTTTCTTCTGCTAGTTTCATCATGTCTGTCATTTCTGGCTCAGTGGCTAATGAGTAAATTTTTTTCATGCTTCTTTATATGCTGACTTTTGTTGGACACAGAACATTGTAAATTTTTTGTTCTCAAGTGCCAGATTATTTTGAATCCCTTACTGGTGTTTAATTTTGTTTTATCACTTAGTTAAGTTACTTGGAAGCAGATATTTTTGAGGCTTGCTTTTAAGCTTTGTTAGGACTTGTTCAGTGCAACTTTTAATCTAGGTCTAGTTTCTATCCCCATGAGGAAAGCAATTCTCTGAGGGTTTTACCCAATGCCTCATGTATCACAAAGTCTTTCTGAATGGTGGAAACACAGACTATTTCCAGCTCTGAGTGAGCTCAGAGAATTGTTCTACATTCTACTTTCTGGAGATTTTTTGCCAGACTCAGATAATTGCCTCTCCCACAGTCATAGATGAACTCTCAGCCAAAGATTTGAAGGCTTTTTTCTGGCAATCTCCAGAACTCTCACTCTCTCTTTGTAGCTCTGTGCTCTCCAGTATTCTGCCATGAAAGTTCTTCCCATCTTGACCAGACTTCAATTTCTTTTTTCTCAACTCTGGGAGACCACCAGGCTCTATTTGGATTCTTCTCTTTGTGGTGAATCTTGGAAATGTCTTCCAGACAGTGAGCTGAGAAATGGTAGGGAATTATTTGCTTACCTTCTCTACAGGCACCTGAACTTTTTAAATTGCCCACTTTCTAGAAAACATTATTTTTACCATTCTCTAGTAGCTTAAGACAGGCAGGTCGCTATTATTCCATCTTGGCCAGAAGCAGAAATGTCCATTTATTTGTTTTCAATAGAATATTGTCATAAAATAACCTTTTAATATTTAAAATTCAACGTTGTAGAAAGAAGGAAAGAGACTCAATTATAAACACGGGAAAAAACCTTGGAATTACATCTTACATTTCTAACTTTAACACAGCAATTGAAGTGTAAAATTCTCATAGGGTGATTCAGTTAATAAACCATTACCCTTTCACGGTTTTAGCAGTCAAATTTTGTACACCAACAGCGAGTCCTTCAGGCTCCATGAATTTGGTTACAAATTCTGCTTGATAGGAATCTGTCTCAGGCCACTGAGCCTCAAGTCTATTTTTCCCCTTGAGCTATGTAAGTATATTTTTAGGTAAGTAAGAATTGGAAATCAGCCCCTTACCCTCACTCTAGTGATTAGCTAGGTCGGTCCCAAATCTAATAATGCTGACAAGCCAATAACTGCCTTTTGAAGACCATCTAACAAAGAGCCAAGGTTACTTAGCTGGATAGCAACAGAAAAATAATTTGAGAGCTTCAAGTATACTGAACGTCTGGGATGAGGTTTTGCAATGAATCTGTAGAATTCTCATGCATATTTAATTTTTTATATTACCTACAATGGCTCCTTTCATTAAATATGGCCCTGATTTTTTTCTTTTTCTGTAAGTTACCATAAAAATTAAAATTTTGTTTTATATACTCAAACGTTGGTTCTATACACTGATTTTATACTGTTCTCTTAACACATTGACCACATCACTACAATTATCATTCCTGTAGAACAATTCTGTTTCATAAAAGAGCCATATATGCAAAGCAACCCCCTAAAATGCTGATGGAGCCAAGAGAACAAAGGAAAAGGTAGACAAATCCAGTTTGTCAGTATGGGATGATTCGGTATGGGATGATTCAGAAGTGTGGTCTTGGGTGGCCACAAGACAGGTGGATCACCACACTGTAACCCCCCAGACCCAGGGATCATGCTTGGAGAAAAAGGATACCTGCTCTGGAAGGAATGTGTAGGTAACTACGAGTGTCACAGCCTATGATTTCTGCAACAACATCAAGGGTTATTTGGAAGAAAACCTGCAGTGAATAGGTGTTCCTACATAAAGAGTAATTCATCAACAACATTTTGGAGGCATTCCCCGACTTGGGGTTAGTTAGAAGTTACATGGCAGATTAGCATATAAGATAAAGTCATTCTTGTCCCCATATCTTCCTTTTGAATATTTCAACTCTTCAATAGGGAAGGTTATTTTGGCTTCAAAAGCCCTCAGAAATTAATTTTGGCATAATCCCTTTACGCCTTCCAAGCTTCTTTGAAACTTTCATCATATCTCTGAAATTATAATGACAGCATTCTTGTTTCCTTTGAAAAAGAAAATCCCCCATTTCACTTTGAAGCATATTTTTTAAAGTGTGTAATACTCATTTGGTAAAAATATGATAATTTAAATTTAGACTAATATCTATAAACTTGTATCATTCAAGAATTGTTTAATACATTTATTTCATAAACTTCCAGTATTTCAAATACTTAACAATCTAGTCAATACCTACTGGAATGTAAATCATGTCTTACAAAAATTGACAATTTGGGAGAGATTGCTATTTTCCTGCACAAGATCCATTTTCCTGCCTTTTTAAAGAGAACCAGAGAAATAACCCTAATTTTAGCTGGTTGGAATAAAGACTACATTTCTCAGCTGCCCTTGCATGTGGGTATGACTATGTGATTAAGTCCTGGTTAATTCGACATAAGTAGAAGCATCCTGTGTGCCTCCCGAGAAGCTCCTTAACGTCAGCTGGCCCCACTGGGAGCTGTGTCCTCTTTTGGCTTCTCCTCTTTCTCCTTCTTCCTCGTAGCCTAGAATTCAGATTGATGGAGCTGTAGTAGCCAGCTTGGACTGTGAAACAGGGAACCATACATTACAAGGGTAGAAAGAGAGAAAGAGCTTGGGTCCTTGATGACTATGGAGCTGCCAACCTTGTGGTGACCTCTTGCCTTCTCAAGGAAGAGAGAAAATCTTCTGTTTTGTTTTAGCCACTGTATTTTATGTGTCTTCTCATTCTATAAAAGCAGAATAATAAAATTTCCCTCAAAGAGTTGTTGGGACTCAATGACTTCTGTCCACCCCATATGTGCAATGGTATAATGTTGGCTCACTGCAACCTCCATCTCCCTGGTTCAAGCGATTTTCCTGCCTCACCCTCCTGAGCAACTGGGATTACAGGCAGTCACTACCACTCCCAGCTATTTTTTTTTTTTTTTGTATTTTTAGTAGAGACTGGGTTTCACCATGTTGGTCAGGCTGGTCTTGAACTCCTGACCTCAGGTGATCCGCCTGGCTTGGCCTCCCAAAGTTCTGGGATTACAGGTGTGGGCCACTGTGCCCAGCCTTCTTTTTTTTGTTATATGCAACAGAAACTAATTCTGAGTAATACAACAATGGTGATATCATTTTGTAAATAATTCAAATCTTCAAAAACCTCAAACTAAATGCATAAAATATACAAATATATAATAGGTGTATGTACATATATTTATGTACACACACACACACACACACACACACACACACAGTAAGCATACACAACATATGGTGATTGGCATTTATTTCAGAAAGTTTGTTAAGATTCATTTGTATTTGCACAGGCTGGTCTTTGCCTGTGCTATCACAGGCCAGGCCACATTGTATCAAAATCAATTTTGTTTTTTTGTAGAAATACTTTTATGATTGGTAAAAATGCTTTTATCATTGTTTACTTTGGTTACCTATTTATTAAGGAAAAAATAGCAACATTGCTTTTATTAAAATATCCATGGAAAATATAAACTACTAGATTGGCTGCTGTTAATTCATTGCACTAAAAGATATATTATTGTGTGTTCTCTTATATGCTTAATGATGATCTCACCCATACTTAGTCCATACTGTTCTGTAATAACCAGCCTCCAAGATAGCTCTTAATCATTCTCACCTCGTATTCATACCCCTCTGTATCCCCAGACACACTGAATCAGTGCTGGTCTTTTGTGCCTCATAAAATATGGCAGAAGTGACAATGTGTGAACTCTGGGGCTGGGCCATAAGAGGTATTTCAGGTTTCACTTTGCTCTCTGGGGCCACTTGCCCTGGGAAAGGCTAGCATCAAGTTGTGAGGATGCTCAAATAACCCCATGGTGAGGTCCACATGGAGAGAAGAGGACATGCCAAAACTGGTCTGCCAGGCATATGAGTGAGGCATCTTGGAAGTGGATTCTCCAGCCCCCTTTCAGCCTTCAGATGATGGCAGCCCCAGCTGAAATGTGACTCAGCTTCATGAGAAACTCAGAGCCAGAATCACATAACCAAGCTGCTCTTGAACTTTTGACCCACAAAATCCATGAGAGATAAAAAAATGTTTGTGGTTTCTTTAAGCCACTGTATTTGGTGGTGATTTGCTACACAGGAGTAGTAAATAATAGAGATGCTAATGATTGATTACAGAACTTTGGATGTTTTTATAGAAATTAAATTGAGCTCATCTTTAGAGCTCTTTCTTCTCCTTTAACCTTTGGCCAATTTCTAATAATTCACAAAAGGGTTTTTTTCTTTGTTCGAGAAAACAAAAATTTATTAATGGCAATCACAGGTTTACAAGAAATAAATATTTTCAACTCAAATTTTCAGGTATATTTTATCCTATTTGTAAAACTTATTTTGAGTGAGTAGATAATTTTATAGCTACAATTTTATTTTAAAGAGATCTAGTCCAAAATTACTATTATTCCAGTTATATTTCAGGCATTTCATTTCTAATTTACTGAAAATGTTTAGAGTTGTTTTTTCAGATAGAAACTCCTTGTATGATTTTGTACACAACTGATTTCTTATTGACATAATTGTAGGCATGATGAAATGTTAAAATGAGGCATCCTTGATAACTGTATTCAACCTATTGAAAATCTGAAATTCAAAGTTCTTTGACATCTTACAATTGGCCTTGAATTGTTGTCTATGTTCTGATTTAATTGTTACCCATGGCCCAAACACCCCATCTCCATGTGTTCTGAGGTGCAGATGTGGAATCTGTGCTCTGGATATAATCCCCATAGACCCATGGCTAGAAAAGTGGAGTCTGAGCCTTGCTCTAATATACAGGCTTCCAGGATCCAGGTGATACTTTCGGACTGCCTGGATGGAAGGCTTGGTCTTCCTAGTTTATTCTATGCCTACCTGAAGGCCCTCGGCAGGTCCGATGGAAGCCATCACAGGTGACATGAGCAGAAAACTGTTTTCAAGTCTCAGGTGAAAATTAAGCTCTCCATGGAGGGGCCTGAAGGCAGGTGGACAGAGGGAGTATGTGGTGTCTATTCTAATAGCAAGAAATCCCAAAGTCTATGATTCTTTGGCAACATATGGCAAGGATTTTTAAAATGCAGAGAGGCTTTTTCAAGGCCAGGTTCATGGTTGCAGATGAATGGAAGCCAAGGGAGGTCTTTTTCCTTTGGATACTTCTTGCCCATCAAAGCATCTGGAATTCTGCACAGGGTCTGTGATTTTTCTCATCATGGAAATCCTCTCTGTGGAGGAGGTCTGCAGTAATGGGGGCAGAGCTGGTCTTGCTCAGAAACCCTTGAAGAGCTGCACATGGTTGTGCATAAAGGACCTGTCTCCAGCGGAAGGAGGAGGGTAGTTCACAGGTAATGGTAGTGGTGCACATGGAATGAGACCCACTGGCTTTGGAGTTAGACAGATCCTGATTCAACAACTGGGACACTTTGGAAAAACTTACTCAGACTCACTATATCTGTCTTCTCATTCTATAAAAGCAGAATAATAAAACTTCCCTCAAAGATTTGTTGGGACTCAGTGACTTCCATCCAGCCCTTCACCCCATAATGGGTCAGTGCTCAAGAGCAATTATTCTTATGGTCCAATTAACTATGGATGTGCATTCAGATTGTGGTGGGTGATAGGTGGCATGGCTATCCTCTCCTCTGCTCTCTCCCAGGTCCCCAAGGGCACCCGAGTCCCAAACTTGAGACAAAGACTAAAAGAAACCTCTGAAGGAAGACACCTATGCATAAAGTGAAAAGATTCTTGCAGAAGCCATTTTCCGTTGTCAAAGACTAGAGAGTGAGCAAAGAAAAGGGGAGGCTGTTGGAAAGAGGAAGAGGATGGCAGAATCCTCTCGGCCCCAAAGAAAGAAGCACCTTCAGGTTGTCCCAAGAGGGAAATAGAGACAGGGACAACTCAGCACTTAGCCTTCCTCAGTATGGCCTCTGCTGACACATCTGGGGATGCCTGCTGTCCAACAGGTGTGGCCATTTGCTTACAATTGCCTTTGGGTGGTGAGTAGGAACCTGGGCACCAAGTCCCAAGAGTGGGGATGTGAAGCATAAGCCTCACTCCCTGACCAGGCAGTAATGGGAAAAGACCAGGTGAGAACCGCCCTGTGGCCAGAACACAGAAGGGCATCTTCTCCCCCTCACCCAGTGCTGGGTCCTTGTTACCATCCTTCCTTTGCCAACACATATGAGGGACACAGATGCTAGATGGGTCACTCCCAGACCCTAGTATAATGTGGCTCGCAATAATTTGTACAGATATATATTTTGGAGGCCATATATGTTGACAAAGTTTTGCTTTAAAAATGATGTTAAGATAAACAAACTACCTTCTCTTAGCACCACCAATTTACCAAAGAAAAGGACATTCTAACAGAAAGAAAAGGTTAGAAAGGACAATATCAGAATAAGAAATGCTCTTCAAATGGAAGAATTTGGCTTTTTTCAAAATGAACAGTGCCCTTGGTTCTCTTTCTTACAGATGGTGGAGCCTGTCTGTGCCCAGCATGGGAGACAGGACCTTTCTGAGGATCCACCTTGCTGGACCCCATGTTCCTTAGGAGCATGGGCATAGGAGTCTGGTGCCCTGGGCTGGCATCTGCTCTGGTCCTTAGTGTCTGCATGACCTCAGGAGAATTGCTTAGGGTCTGTGGGTCACAGTTTCTTCCTTGGTAACCTGGAGTGTGAATCCCCACCTGATAGATTTGTTCTGAGGATAATTTAGGCTAATATCAGCAAAGTACTTAGCTTAATATCCCGAATTAAGAAAGGGATTTATAAGTAAGAGCTGCCATTATTTTTAACTTTAGACCATCCAGAGACTGCTATGTTTATCTAGGAAGTACTGTTTTCTACTAATTCAATGCTATCGCCTGGCTAGTTTTAGGGACTTTCAATGATATCCATAGCATACTCATGTGTGCCGGAAAAGAAGCCCTCATGTCAACCAAGTTATGACGTGATCTAGAACATGTTTTGCAGTTGCCTTACGTGAACCAGGTAAGGGATCTGTACCTCAACAGCTTAGCCACCCATTAACCTTCCAGCATTTGGTCCTGTGGCTTTGGGCAGAAGTCAATGCTGATTCCATAGTCCTTCTGGGAGATGAGTCTGCCCTCTCCTCTTGCATTTTAAAGGAGGTTAACTGGCCTTGGATCTTCTGGAATTGTAAGATTTTTTCTGTAGGGTGATTCTGAGGTATCCTTAATTTAGGCCTCTCTCTCTCTCCTTGTCCTCCCTCATTCCACCCCTTTCTGCAAACAACGGGTAGGTGATTGTGTAAGAGACAGCCTGACCTACAATGGACGGAGCCGTCGGAGAGGTGGACGCTAAGCACTGTGAGCCTGGCCCCTGGCTCACTGTCCAAATGCACAGCCCTCAACAGAGGGTGCCCAATAAAGCAAGTGCTGGCCTGTTTCTTATTCTTACCCTTCTGCTTTCATCTCAACTTTTTGGCTTATATCTAAAAGTTGAAAAGTACCCAATACTAAATTTGCTTTTTTATTTTTTCTTTTTGGAGACAGAAGTCTCTCTCTGTTGCCCAGGCTGGAGTGCAGTGGTGCAATCTTGGCTCACTGCAACCTCCACCTGCTGGACTCAAGCATCCTTCCACTTCAGCCTCCTGAGTAGCTGAGACTACAAGCGTGCACCACCATACCTGGCTAATTTTTTATATTTTAGTAGAGATGGGTTTTTACCATGTTGCCCAGGCTGGTCTTGAACTCCTGAGCTCAGGCAATCCACCTGCCCCAGCCTCCCAAAGTGCTAGGATTACAGGCATGAGCCACCGCTCCCGGCCTAAATCTGCTTTGAATATTAGAAAGATGGGAATATGAATTACTTTCTGTAAAATTAATATCAAATGCTGAAAGCATAAGTACTTTATAAGGAATGACTTGAATAACTCACTGAGCCAATATAATGAAGTAAAAGATACATAGATACACCCCTATCAATTTGTGGGGATGAACACATATGTATGACCATTTGTCTGGAAACAAAAGATCAAAATTCACAGCTCTGATTGTAGACATCACTCAGAGACAATCTTCTCGATGCACAGTATTGTGAATATTGCAAATACTTCACCACATAATAATAAAGCAAAGATATCCTAGAATCAGATAGGGAATCTCTGGAGAAAGGATGAGGTAATAAGCCAGGAAGTTAGAAGATAGGAAAATGATTGGGCCTGTAGCCCCTGAAAGCTTGTCCTGCATTGAGAGGGAGGCCATGTGATGGGGCAGACAATGTATTGCCCATTCCTCATCATACAGAATCAGTCTCGGTACAATTTGATTGATTGTATCAGACTACTAAAATAATAATAATAATAATAATAATAATAATAATAAAGAGAACCTGGGACTTTTCCTACTTTTACCAGAAAAGAAGAAGGAAGCATTTTAAAGCACCCCTCTGAACCCTACCCTGATTTTATTTTTGGGGTTTCCTAATTGGAAGATGCAGATTCCTGTAGCCAAATCTGATAAATTCAAAGGCCTACAAAAAAATATGTTTTTTTGTTTTTTGGAGACAGAGTCTTGCTGCAATGCCCAGGCTGGAGTGCAATGGTGCAATCTCAGCTCACTGTGACCTCCACTTTCCATGTTCAAGAGATTCTCCTGCCTCAGCCTCCCGAGTAGTGGGGACTACAGGCATGCACCACCACGCTCAGCTAATTTTTGTGTTTTTAGTAGAGACCGGGTTTTACCACATTGGCCAAGCTGGTCTTGTACTCCTGATCCCAAGTGATCTGCCCTTCTCAGCCTCCCAAAGTGCTGGGATTACAGGCATGAGCCACTGCACCTGGTCCAAAAGAATAATTTGAACTAAATGAATTTCATATTTTTATTTGAAAGTCTGGACTTTTGTGAAAGGACTTAGTTATCTGTTAAACAAATATTAACTGAGAAACTGGAATGAAAACATCCCTTTTCCATTTAGTTAAAAGGAGGAAGAAAAATGAATAATAATAATATTATTATCATTATTTTAAAAAGGCTTTAAATATGAGTAGGATTATGTAAAATAATGGTCATTATATATCAAAACTAACTTTTCCAGTCTTAAAGAGCTACTTTTTGGAAACTAAGTGTGATTAGTAAGGAGGGAAAACCTTTGGTCTCCTAGCAGCATCTATTGCCAGAAAAAGGGGTCCCATCTAGACCCCAAAGAGGGTTCTTGTATCTCATACAGGAAAGAATTCAAGGTGAGTCACAGAGTGCAGTGAAAAGAGAGAGTTTATTGAAGGCTACTCAGAGTAGGGAGCCCTCAGAAGACAAGAGGAGGAAAGCTTCCTCTTTAAGGTTTTCTTACATTGGGGTCTGATCTCTGAAAAAGCTAAGCTCTATCTATGTGCAGGTGGGCTGACAGCATTTATTACTTTGCTAATTTAAAGGAAACAATCCTTGGCATTTACTGCATAAATACATTTAGTGCATAACTGTTGGGCCAGCCGAACATTCTGCTCTCGGAGGAGTGTGTCCTTGAAGCTACTACTAAGCTGCTTCCTCAGTCATAAACATCTTGTGAATGTGGGTCATGACTAGCAAGAAATGTGCCTAGATTTCAAATGGTGTCACTCTGGCTCTCCTATGCTCCCGCTTCCCTAATACACCCATCAGTGAATGAGACGTGCCCCTTTTCTGGGAATGCCATATATACGCCCTGAGCCCCCCACTGCCTGATTAGCAGGCAGTGCCATCTTTTCCTGGCACCTTCTTGCTCAATTGCTCCTTCTTGGAGTCCTCGGTGGGAGGAGAGAGTGGTTCTCATGGACCCCCCAGATGCTGCCAATTGAACCTGGGGGTGTTCACCAGCCCCCCACATAGCCCCTGGTGGGGTTGGGTCCCTGGGAATTGTGATGGCTGTCCATGCTGCCAACCTCTTGCTGCTGTCCCTCCCCCTCACTGCCAGCCTCCAGGGCATGCTGGCCAGTCCAGCTCTTCCTCCACGGCTTTCTCTTATCATTTTGTCAATTTGTCTTGGTTGTGGAGTAGATACAGGCATCAAGCATAACAAATTTGCCTCTTCTTTCTGTTTGTACATTTAAAATAAATCGTATAATAAAAACAATGCAGGTAAACTCTTTTAGAAGGAGTTGTATTTATGTGAAATTGGGAGACGGCATTTACTAAGAGGGTTGTGACACAGACTGGGCAAATGTTTTTAAGGATTTAAAAAAATGGATTCAGGGAGGACATGCTTTGTATTAAATAACTTGATTGGCTTCTGAATCAGCAATGTATTCTCTTTCCACTACTCCAGGTGGGCATATTCTGCGTAGGCCTGGAACTAGGAGTCCAGAGCATGAGTTTGAACATGGCAGGCTTAGAATCAAGGAAAGAAAAGTCCCGAGCTGTTAGCTGAGGTGAGAGGGGCGTGATGGATGTAGGGATAGTGTCCAGAGGCAGGGTGGGGTGGGGGTGGGGGCATGTCAGTATCAGACTCTCTTAGGGAGACACCCAGGTCCCTCCTGGAGAGGCCTGGTGAGATCTTAGATAGCAAAGGTTAAATTTGCAAATCACTCAATGAGGAGTCAAAACAGCAGCTCCTGGGGAGCTAGTGAGACTACAGGATTCATGCTAATGACAGTATTAAGAGTGAAGGGGAAACGACATTGTCCTCATCAGTGGAAGTCATCTGTAGACGACAATGAATTGATTCCTGAATATTGTGTGCAGCATAAATAAATAAATAGGCCAGAAATGAAATTGTAATATATTTTGTGGAAAGTAATTTGCAAACAAATCTTTCTGCCGCTCAGGATGCAAACGGCATCTGTGGGAGAGGTCATCAGTGTCTCTAACACATTTCCTAATTACTAATGCTAATTACTTGCCTCATCATTTGCATACCATCTTGAGGCAGAAACTACCAGGGCCCCAAAGTAGGTTTCTTTCTTTTTTTTTCTTTTCTTCTTTTTTCTTCTTCTTTTTCTTTTGTTCATGTTCATTCAGAAATGAAGAATAAAGAGAATTCTACCTAGGCTGCGTGCTTGTCAACACCCAGGACATCTGGAACAGATTTTGCCCCTCTCCTTTTAGAGTCTAGCAGCTTCCAGCTTTCAGATCTAAACATAAAGACAGATATAGATATATGTGTGTGTATATACATAATTGGGAAATGGATATAAATGGAGAGAGATATGACCAATTTGAAAGAATATTTAGGCACTTCCAATTCTGGGAATCCATATGGTCCAGTGGTTAAAAGTCCAGGCCCTGGGTTCAGACCTGACTCAGCCACTTACTAGGTCTGAGATCTACAGAATGGAGTGTTTAAAAAAGAAAGAAAGAAAAAAAAAACTTAAGACAAATTAAATTTGACAGAGTTGGATTGAGCAAAGAACAACTGATGAATAGGACACCCCCCAGAACTAAAATGAGTTCTGAGCGACTCTGGGGCTGCCACAGTGTTGGTTCACATTTATGGGCATAAAATGGCCAGTGACTGAAGAAAAACGGAAGTGAGGGACAGACTACAGCCCAGATTGCATATAGCTCCACGTTGCCTTATTGGAACACAGTGTGAACAGCTGGCGGTCTGTAATTGGCTGAAATTCTGTGATTGGCACAGGAGTAGGTTATAGCCTGTTTGCATGTCCAGTTAGGTTACAGGCCTCTAGGTGCAGAGAAATCCTTAAACTGAACTTAAGATATGTATGGAGGCGGCTTTAAGCTAAACTCAATTTAACAGGGGTAATACAGGAAGTTCCTTCCAAGGGTGCTGTGAAGACCTGTACATGGCAGGTCCAGAGCATCGGCAAAGGTTGATTCTTGTTCTGCTAGTGCAAGCTGGATGATGACTCCCGTCCTGAACCAACAGCCATTTCATTTGTCCTGACTAAACTGGTAGTGAGTTCAATGAAGGGTGTGAGTGTTTGCCTCGAGGGGTGAGTGTCAGGCTTGGATTCCTCTGCACTCAGGGCTCCTGGCTTTATGCTACCTCTGCTTGTTGTTAGAGACACCCCAAAAGCAGCCACCGTGGTGCATTCCCCTGTCCTGCTCACCCTGTGGCCTGCAGAGAATTATAGTCTGTGAACTACGTGTGGACAGAGCAGCCAGTGTGGGGAGGGCTGGGGAGTGTGATAGGCTCTGGGCCTTCCTAATTCAGAAGAAATCGTCTGCAGAGCTGACTGACAGATGGCCATCTGGCTGTCTGGGCTTCTTGTTTGTTTGTTTTTACTGTTTTTAAAAAATGGCAGGAGAAAATTGTAGAGAGTGAGTTTTTTTTTTTTTTTCCAGTTCAGAAGATGGAACATGTGTTTCTCAAACCATATGTGGAGTTTTTACCACGGCAGTAATTTTACCTGAAAATTGACTTATGGCTCTTCCTCTTTATATTTGACTATCTTTATGGATTATTATTATTATTATTTTATATGGAGTTTTACTCTGTCGCCAGGCTGGAGTGCAGGGGTGCGATCTCAGCTCACTGCGACCTCTGCCTGCCGGGTTCAAGCTATTCTCCTGCCTCAGCCTCCCGAGTAGCCGGGATTACAGGCACCCGCCACCAACGCCAAGCTAATTTTTGTATTTTTAGTAGAGAAAGCATTTCACCATGTTGGCCAGGATGGTCTCAATCTCTTGACCTCATGATCTGCCTGCTTCAGCCTCCCAAAGTGCCGGGATTACAGGCATGAGCCACCACCGTGCCCGGTTCCTTTATGGGTTTTTAAGGTGAGAGGTACAACAAAGCCATTGCAAATATAGCTAATTTGCCTTTTTTATTCTAACCCTGACATGTAAATGCTATTTCTCTTGTATTGTAAATATTTTTAAATTTTCTGTATATAAAAACTTCTCTGGCTGGGTGAGACTGCCCCTCCCTGGGTAGCCAATTCTTAAAGATACTAAGGGGTTCAGCCAGGAGTGTGCCTTTGAAATACACCTAACCCTTGCTGAGTCTACCTATCTACACCCCTCAATACCCCTGGAGTCAATATTCCTCTGCCTTAATCATCCTAGGACCAGGTACCAGGTAGCTAGAGACCTGATAGTGCAAAGCCTGCTACAATTGTTCAGACTAGCCAATCCTAAACAAAACCACACACTAAACTGTTCTAGGTGCCCTGTCCTACTCTGCTTTTCCTTTAGAAACCTCAATAAAGACAGTGGCCTAAAGCTCATGTCTTCTGCCTCAGAACATCCTGGTACCTTTCCCATGTGGCCTTATGTGGTGTGCTGTGCCTCCCGTCTCTTGAGCCTGTGAAGATTATATTCACAGGGTTTTTTTTTTTTGTCTCCTTTGTCTCTTTTGTGGCCATACCTGAATAACCATAAAAGAATACAAAACGTCTTTCTTTAAAAGAAAACAAAATGGGTAACTTTCTATAACTAAAATATAGAGTAATTATAATTATATCCTAATAATTTAGAGCAATTATTTGAGATGTAAAATGTGAGATTTTATTAACAAGTTTAGAGACTCAAAGTGTCTTTGTAGCTTGATAAATTATGATTTGTTGTGTGGTGATGTTTGCTTAAAATAACATGTATAAAGCCTTGTAAAGAGTCCCAAAATGAAGTTTGCTGCATTTAATTACATGTTGTTGAGTGAATTCATTATGCTACACTCCATGAGAGTTTTCTAATTCCTTTTCCTACAGGTATAATAATAGTCCTTATATTTCTGGAGTATATTTAAGCTTATATAGATGTTAATTATCACATGAATCACAAATTCAGTCTATTACTCAACATCACCCTATATTAGTGTTCTATTGCTGCCTATCAAACTTAGCAAGCTTAGCAGTTTAAAGCATCTCACAGTCTCCATGGGTCAGCAGTCTGGCCATGGCTTAGCTGAGTCCACTGCTCAGGGTCTAAGGAGCCTACAGTCCGGGTGCTGACTGGGCTGTGTTCTCATCTGGGTCCTTGACTGGGGAAGAGTCTGCTTCCAAGCTCTCTCCCAATGTTGACAGATTTGATCTTGTGCCCATAGGGCTGAAGTTGAAGTTTCTGTTTTACTGCTGGCTACCAGCAGGGGCTGCTGTCGGGAGCTCCAAGAAGGCACTGGAAGTTCTCTGCCATGTGGCCCTCCCCAGAGGTGTCCCACAACATGCCTGATACTCCTTGAAGGCCAGCAGGAGAATCTCTTTCCAGTTTACTGAGATAGAGTCCCTCCCTCCCTTCCTCCCTCTCTGCCTCCCTCTCTCTCTCTTTCTTTCTTTCCCTTCCTCCCTTCCTTCCTTCCTTCTTCTCCTTTTCTTTCTTTTTCTTTCTTTTTCTTCCTTCCTTCCTTTCTCTCTTACTTTCTCTCTCTCTCTTTCTTTCTTTCTTCTTTCTTTTTCTTTCTTCCTCTTTCCCCCCTCTCTCCCTCCCTTCATTCCTTCTTTCTTTCTTTTTTTTTTTTTTGGCTTCTGACGTAAGCACTGGCTTAATGGTGCTGTTCTAAATTAAAACGTGAGGAGATCCATTTGGGGGTATGACCTATTGGGGGAAAAAAGAGTTCTGTTTTATACATGTTAAATTTAAATGACTGTGCAATATTCAACTAGAAATATCAACTGTGGGTATGTGAGTTTAGACCTCAGAGGAGTGGTCCTGCCTAGAGGTATAAATCTTGTGTGTTTCAGCATAAAAATGGTATTTAAATCCATAAGAACATTTAAAATCACCTGAGAAGAGAAAAATAGATGGAATAGAAATTAAAGAAAAGCCCAAGAAAATATCATTTTTAAAAAGAGAAAGAACCTTGACCCAAAGCTTAGGAATTTAGTATTCAAAGGTTGGAAAGAGGAGGAGAAGCCACAGAATAAGATAGAGTCTGAAATAATGTAACTCAATCACAGAAGTAACAGTCCCTATTTCATCAGCTCTGCCATATTCTATTGATGAGATGAAGTGTGGTCCTGCCAGCACCCACAGGGTATAGGGAGACTCGGGGCATGAACGTCATGGGCAGGGACCCTGGGCCATCATAGACTTCTTCCTGCCATTGGCCACTTTTTTGTGATTATGGCCTCATGCTTTAGGGAAGTCCAAGAGATTTCAGATATGTTCTAATGGGCAGGAAAGGATGTTTATCCCAACTTAGATTTAGAGATTTTGAGAAACTTCACTGCTTGCTTGCTTAATTATTCATGTATTTTTGGAGCAGTAGAATTTGCTAGATTCTTTTTACCTCCCGGTGTACTCATCCTTCATCTACATGAGTTCTGGCTGATATAGGGAGTATAAAAGCACATTTCCCTTGCCTCCAGGTGGTATAATTCTATGGCACATTTTTTGTACCAAACACCCCACCACCACCACCACACACCCGCTCCATGGATCAAGCCAAGGCTAGACTTTACCTGAGGTCACTTTCTTGCTTTCCTCCTTTCCCTCCCCTTTCCTGCTTCCTCCCTCCCTTACAGGTGTCTCCTAAAGGATGCCCTCCCTATGGATCATGTCGACCTGAATCCCTGACTCAGGCTGTGCTTCCGGGGAATCTGACCTGATCTGAGACATCCACCTTGTCTCAGCAGAGCTGTTGGATGCTCTAGCACAACCATTACCTGCCTGGGCTTTGGTACCAGGAAAGTCCAGGTTTGTTTCCTGGCTCTACCACTTACTAGCTATGTGCACTTATTACTGAATAGCTTGAAGTCACAATTTCTCTACCAGCAAAATGGACATAATAAGGGTAAGGAGAATAAAGAGAAGGTATGTAAAATATACATCATATAATAAATACTTGAGAAATTTTATCTATTTTTATTATTTCCAAGAGATGAGAATAATAATGAGTATATAGATATACTTTTCAAGGAAATACATCTTTTAAAACTTTAAGCTTCACACACATATCTTCTTTCACGTCTGAAATAATTATGCGAGCTCTCCAGGCAGTGGCTTTGATTTGTTTCTGATACATGTGGTAATAGGCTCCACTGGAACATTGCTGCCTCTTTCTGGGCACTGCCTCTGGACCAGTGGCTCCCTGTGGCAAGGCTTCTGCACTTGCTAACTTGCTAAGAGGTCCAAACCCAGCTTCACTTTGGGGACGGGGAGCCAGGTCTGAGAATTATTTAGCAACTTGCTTTTGTTGGTGTTGAAGCAAATCAATCTAGGCGTTCTGGGCTTCTTCTAGCGGTGCAGCTAACTCACTGCCCTGAGCAAGGAATTAAAGCTCGGATCACGGCAGCCTCCTTCATTAGAGGGCACTCCTGCTGTGGAGGACAGTGGGCAGGCTCACAGGGAAGAAGAAATGTAAATACTTACCCAGGAGATTTTATTTTATCCCTGTTCCATTATGAATGACCTTATAATCCATAGTAAAGATTCTGAATATGACTCTGGGCAATGGGAAGTCATTAAAATGTTTTAAGCAGAGAAATGACACATCAGATTTGCATTTTAGAAATTCTTGGCTCCAGTGTGGAGAATAGATTGTGAGAAAAGGGGGAGACAGGGAGAACAAATACTGAACTGTTCTAGCTCTCTAGGAGAAAGGCAATGGGGCCGTGAATTAGTGCGGTGATTAAAGGGATGACTAGAGACTAGGAGAAGATTCTGGAGACAGCTGGGGAGCAGAACCAATGGGATTGGCAACTGATTACATGTTGAGAGAAGAGAATGATCAAGAATGGGGCTACAGGAGGCTGAGTGAGAGGATCTCTTGAGCCCAATGATCTTGAGACTGCAATGAGCTATGATCGTGCTGCTGCACTCCAGCCTGAGCGACAGAGTGAGGATCCCATCTCTGGGCTCCGTATTTGACTGGATTGATGATCAGTCATTCATTGAGATGAGGAGCATGGTGAAGTTTGGCTGTATCAAGTTGAGATGCCAAGTGGAGATGTCTGGTAGGCAGCTGGCTATGCAGAGAGAGGAGTAACAGGCTCAAGGCAGCAGGGAGAAAAGACAGTAGGGGGTGTAGGAGAATGGTCAGACCCACTAGAAGACTACTGGGGAGCATTTCCCTCAGGGTGTGGCCAGACTTTGTTAGGGCAAGGATGGAAAAGGAACAGTTGCTGAAGCATTTTACAATAGGAGTGGTTTATTAACCATGAAAGGTTTTGTGTGGGTTTTTTTCCAGAGAGCATGGAAATACTTTGGGGGCAGAAGAGGAGAGGAAAGTTAACTGAGAGAGTATGGAGATGAGAGTATGGCAAAATAAGATGTCCAGAGGGACTCCCAGCTCAGGAGGGTCCAGGAAGAACAAGCAGGTAAAGCCTGGGGTTTTCTTAATTGCAAGAATCCCGAAATGATAAGGCACTGGGAGATAGAAGCGTCCCTGTCCACACGAGCAGCTTAGCAGTTCCTTTCTCTGGTTCCTTTCTTCTATTTTCAGACCCCTGGCCCAGCGGTCATGAAGTGATACATCCCTGTTCCACTCACAGTGCTATGGGCTGAACTGTATCCCCTCCAGTTCACACTTGGAATTCTTAACCCCCCTGTACCTCAGAATGTGACCGTGAAGACAGGGCCTGTAAAGGGGTATTTAAGTTAAATGAAGCCGTTAGAATGGACCCCAATCCAATATGACTGGGTTCCTTCTCAGAAGAGGAGATGACACAGACACACACAGAGGGAAGAACACAGGGAGATAAGGGGAGAAGACAGCCACCTGTAAGCCAAGGGGAGAGGCCTTAGGAGAAACCAGCTGACATCTCAGTTTAGACTTCCAGCCTTGAGAGTTGTGGGGAAATAAACGTGTGTTGTTTCGGCCTCATCTGTGTTGCTTTGACAGCAGCCCTGGCAAACTCATAGGCATGGATGCTGGAGGAGGAGCGGAGAAGGAGGTGCCCCGCTTGGTTTTGGAAGCCAGAGTGTACACTGCTGGCCGGATGTTCCCATAGGGCTGCCTCTACCCGGCCGGAAATGCTGGTCCTACTGAGAGAATGGAGGCTGTGGCTGCCGGGTCGGACTTGGAGTCAGGACCTCCCGGAACCACGGGAGGAGATCCTGGATATGGCCCCGGTTCAAAGTAAGCCTTGGGAGAAATGATGCCTCCCCACAGGGCTGAGCCAGGGGCACATGAGAAAATGGGCCAAAGCCCTTGATACATGGTGCAGGTGAATAGGGGGCAACTCAGAACAGGGGTTCTGGTCACCAGCTCCAGCCCACGGCTGGCCAGCCTGTGGCCTGGGACAAGCTAAGCAACTTCTCTGTCCCCAATTTCTCCAACGATAAAATGGGGAGCATAATGGTTTGCCTTGGGGATTAAATGAGATAATAACATGTGTGCGCTTAGAATGGTGCCTGGCACCACATAAGCGTGAAGGCCAGCACACTCATTCATTCGTGATTCCATACGTAGTCGTGAAGCTTCTGGACACAGGCACTGAGCCATCTGCTCAGGAGAATACAAAGGCAAGGTTCAACAAAAAAAAACACAATACTTTAAAAATCAAAGACTTCTATGGTGTTGCTAATTGCTGTGTGAGTTGTATTATACTTTACTCAATTAGATTTTTAGAACAGCTTCATTAAGGTATAACTTACATAACTTTTTAAAATCTACAGTTCAATGACTTTTGGGAAATGTAAAAGGTTACAGTTGTGTAACCACCATCACAACCCGGTGTTAGAAGACTTCCATCACTTCTCAAAACTGCAGTCAATTTCTACTCCCATCCCCATCCAGGCAGCCACTCATCTATGGCTTTCTGCTGCCATAGTTCTGCCTTTTCTAGAAATTTCATTGAAATGAAACAATACAACATGTAGTCTGTCCTGCCTGGCTTCCTTCCCTTAACACAATATTTTGGGGGTTTATCCATGTTGTTGCGTGTATTAGTAGTTTGTTCCTTTTTAATTGCTGAGCAATTCTCCATTGTAGGGATGTACGCTATTTTGTTTATCCATTCGTCAGTATATCGTGTTATTTCTACTTTTTGGCTGCTACGAATGACATTGCTATGAACATCCATGTTGAAACCTTTTTGTGGATGTATGTTTTCATGTCTTTTGGATAGATACCTAGGAGTGAAATTACTGGGTTATATCATAAGTATGTACATAACTTTTCAATAAACTGCCAAACTGTTTTCCAAAGTGGCTATGCCAACCCAGCTGGATTTTTAATTCCTTCCACACATGAAGTGTGCCATGGTTCTTATTTTACAATCAGCTCCCTCACTGCCGTTACTCACTCCTGCCTCCCCAGAGGGCCCAAGACCATGCGGTAGGTTTGCAGGAACTCACATTCCTACTGACTAGCTGGATTAACACGCTCCCTAGAAACACGTAGCTTGCTTCCTGGGATGAGCAAGTGTAGTCCTGTCAGAGATTTTTGTGCTCTACAAGAGCGTGTGTCTGAAGTAATTGATTTGGTGTCTGATGCACTCTCTCTGAAGAGTGGCTGAATTACAAGCTCTCCAAATCCAGCTGATCCCTCACGTGACTGGTTGGGGACTGCAAAGAGGACAGTGGGGCTGGGAGGCTCATTTGGAGTGTTCGCTTCTTCCTTTTGCTCCACCGTGATAGGAGATTCTGCAACTTTTTTGCAGTCACATTTATTAAAGAAAAAAATTATTCAATGGCATTTGTGAAAACATGATAAGGAGCTCTGAATATAGGCACAGGAACCACTGCAATGGGGTTTTACAGATGGGGAGAGATTAGGTTCAACTCTGAATATGACATATGCAAGTGGGAATTTACAGCCAAGGAGCACGGTGAGGGCAGTGGATGGAAACCACTAAGGGAAATCCTCAGGGTTAAAAGGGATTCAGGCTAAACCGACCTGCCAGGATTCTAGCTGAAGACAGGCCAGGGTGATCAGACAGCACCTGGGGGATGGTGAAGGGTGAGGAACCTGATTAGATATCAAGGGCGATCAGGTATTGAAGGTGTAGGATTCTTGCCAAACTGATTTAGTGGGTTCTTTGCTAAAACCGGGTTTTATAAGAAAGCACTCAGATGAGCCTGGAGGTTTCAGAAGCCTGACTAGTGTTCAGTCAAGCAGAAAATCTTTGCCACTAACAGCTTGAAAATGGTGAGATCCAAAACACAGGAACGTGGCATGTGTGGTGGGAGCTACGAGCTCAGAAGACCAAAGGGAATCCTTCTGGGTGCCCCCAGGAGTCCAGACCCAGAGTACCAGGCTCTGCACCAAGAAAGCCTTTTGCTTGTGTTGCCTTTAGAGAAGAGGAGACCAGCTGGGCAGCACCCCCCTTCCTGGGTTACCTGCAGCAGAGATACTTGTATCCTGGCAGTGAGTCCGGGCCATCTTGATGGCCTAGTCCTTATTCCAAACCAGGGCCTGGCCTCTTGAGGTTGTTCTTGCAGGACCCAGTATGCACAGTGAAGGGAAAAGTAAGTGTGGAGAAATGACGGCAAAACCAGCCAGGTCTGCTGGGGAGCATGATGCAGAAGCTGAGCCTCCAGGCTCCCGGCCTGGAGTTCCTCTGATTTCAGGGGCTCCTCTGGTGCCTCTGAGCTCCTGGCTCCCCATCTGAAAATGAGGATGAATATTCCTCTCCCTGCCTCACAGCATGAGGGCCAGTTACCTGGTGTGTGAAAACCCCTTGTCACCTGGAAAGGGGCTCTCGGTGGATGTGCTCTCTGCATTCCTGCAGCCAGAATCAAGTCCGGCACTCCTCAAACCTCCCAGATGATAAGAACCCCTTGGACAGATGCCAAGATGACCAGCCTCATCCCAGGACATGCTCTTCAGTGGGTGTGGGTTGAGGCATGGGAGTCAGGGTTGAAGCAAATTCCCAAGGGTGACTCTTCTCTGCGGCTGGGGAAACATGGACCATTCATTTGAGTGGTTCTCAGGCTTGTCTGCAATGACTTGGGGGAATGTAATAAAGAGGAAGACTCCATTTTTATGTCTGACCACTGATGGCTTTCAAGCCCTTCCCTTTCCCTCCCCCTGCAACCTTGATGAGAACATTGATGCCTTCTCCCTGGGTGCATGGGTGCCCCTGAGGAGTTAAAATCCTGGCCTATATGCAGGCTCACTTTTTTTTTTTAAAGTGAACCTAGCTGGCTCACTTTTAACCACAGTAAGAACCAATGCCCCCTGCCATCATTCCTACTTCATTTGCTCAAGCCACCTGGACTGTATTGAGCCCAACTTGATCTCCCAAGAAAGTCACATTATGTGACCCTTTTCACATCCTAACAATGGAAGGCGCCAGTCTGGGAATCCTAACCAATTTTGGATGGGGGTTAATCCTACCCTCCATGGGGCCACTGCACTGCAGGGGGCTTCAAAGGCCAATGGCAGCCTGCAGTCGGATGTGAGCGTCTGGCAGGCAGCCTGGCCATCAGTTTAAAGGCTCCTGGGTGATCCCAGATGATCTTTGGATGCAGTAGGGACTGAGGACGGGGATTTAATTCTCCTCACTTCCCATCCAGTTGATTGTAGCCTTCTCTTAGCTGGCCTTGCCCCAGCCTGGTGAGGGTAGGTAAAGTCCATGCATTTTTTGGTTACCTTTCTATTCCCAGATCTTAGCACAGTTCACAAAATGCAGGAGCTGCTTAATTGACAGAAAGAAAGGAAAAGGAAGTGAATGCTTAGAAACAGTAATCTCATGCCAGCCAAGTATACCCCAGGAATCAGGCCTCTGCCACTTTGACACTTTCTCCTTTCTATTGTTACTCATTTTGGGGAGCTTTGGGATAAAACTGCAAGTTAAAAATGTAAGGAATAGGACTTCAGCTGAGGAATAGGATTCTCACACCTAGAGTTGTTAAAAAACGCAACAGAGTCCCATGTTGAACTCTAAGCAGAAACTGGACTGGGGATTCTTTAGCAGGGATTGTTAAAACGGGTGGCTCCAAGCTTGAAGGACTTCCAGTCCTGCATTCGCCGCTACCAGCTGTTTGTAATGGAAGAGGTTCAGTGACTCTTCTTGGGCACTAGATGGCGATGAGGCATCGATAAGGCCCACCAACAGCCTCGGACCTGGGACCTGGGCTTGGCTCCTCCAAGCCCTGCCGCCACCCTGGGAGGTGGCCATTGTCATCCTGATTGTCTGCAGGAGACCAGTGAGGCAGGCGGCGGGGATAAGGACTTCACTCAAGGGTCACACCCTCCTTCAACCCTTCCATGCATCAGGTTTTAAATTCACGTGCAGTGACCACTGTTAGCATCCACCGCCTAGGGTGTGGGGCACAGCCCAGGAACGAGACCAGGAGGCCAGCAGTGGCGGGAGGGCCGTGTGCAGTGCAGCCAGGGACCACGGAGCAGGTCTCTGCGGCTGCTGGATCCTGCCCCGTGGGCCTCGGGGAGGAAGAGCTCTTGAAGCCCCAGAAGGGGCTGTGCTCTAAGCCTGCTGCCCAGGCCTATCTTGCAGCCCCCAGGATGGTTTTAAGGATGCTTCTAACAACACCCATGCCACTCTTACCACAGCCCAAGCACCATTTTGAGCACTTTACACATATCAATGTAGTTAATCCTCACACAGGCATGATGGTTTGGGTCCTATCATCATTGTCATCTTACAGATGAGGAAAGTGAGGCACAAGGAAATTACAAGGTTTGTCCAAAGTCATTTGTAGACCAAAAAAAAAAAAAAAAAAGAAAAGAAAGAAAGAAAAGAGAGAGAGAGAAATTCTGAGCCTCTCAACCATCTGAATGAACCCTCTTCTCAGCAAAGACATTCCAAAGCTAACCTGAAAAACTAGTTCGGGCCATGATGGGGAGTGGGGATCAGAGGTCAGACATACCTCATTATGCCCTCATTACTGATAGAACATTTACAATCTATTACTTACTAGAATTATTGATAGAACATTTGGAATTACTGATAGAACATTTACAATCTATTCTCTCTGAAGCCTGCTACCTGGAGGTTTCTCATGCATGATAAAACTTTGGTCTTCTCAACCCCTTATTTTAACCCAGACATTCCCAAGTCTTTAGACAATAATGTAACTCTTTCAAACAATTGCCAATCAGAAAATCTTTGAATCTGTCTATGACCTGGAATTCTCCCCACCGCCAACCCCTGCAGCTTCCAGTTGACTCACCTTTCTAGACAGAACCAATGCTCATCTTACATGAATTTGATTCATGACTTATGTCTCCCTAAAATGTATAAAACTAAACTGTACCCTGAACACCTTGGGCACTTGTTCTCAGGATCTCCTGAGGGCTGTATCATGAGCCATTGTTCACTCACATTTGGCTCAGAATAAATCTCTATAAAGATTTTACAGAACTTGACTCTCTTCATCAACACATTGAACAAGTAGGAGACAGAGATGAAATTACGCCATTTTTTGAGACAATTTCACTCTGTCACCCAGGCTGGAGTGCAAAGGTGCAATCTTGGCTGACTGCAACCTCTGCCTCCCGGGTTCAAGCAATTCTCCTTTCTCAGCCTCCCAAGTAGCTGGGATTACAGGTGCCCACAACCATGCTCAGTTAATTTTTTTATTTTTCAGTAGAGGTGGGTTTTTCCCATGTTGGCCAGGCTGGTCTTCAACTCTGGACCTCAGGTAATTTGCCTGCTTTGGCCTCCCAAAGTGTGGGATTACAGGTGTGAGCCACTACACCTGGCTGCAAAATGCTTTAGATGAATTTTATTACAGTTTTAATCTCGATAAAGCTCATCAATTGAAAAAAAAAAAAAAACTTGTTACCTCTTCAGACCTCCCTGGGATGAAGCAACAAGCTCCCTGTCTTGGGGTATTTCTATGACAGTCAACAAAAGCTGTCAGATTGCCTGCCTTTGTTCTTTGAGAAATTAGAACTCCCTCAGCCTCCACTGCCTGCAGGTTACATTTCCAACCAGTGACTCATTTCATTGAGGTGAATTCTGTTTCCCCATAGCAAGTTTGTTCTACTAGTTGGGTCTTGGTGAGAACATTGAGTAGGAACCAAAAAGAATTCTGCAGCCCAGGACAATTAGGTTAAGCCATGAAAGCCCTCTAATTCTGGTAAAACCCCTCAAAGGTGCATGCTGAATGTGAGTCTTCACAGCCCTCTGGGGCCGGCACGATGGCAAAATCACCCCACGCAGAAGCACTTGGCCCCCAGCTGGGACATTCTGGGTTCGGTCTGGCTCCTTGTCTCAAAGATCTCTGGTTGGCTCAGTGGGGTACTGCACCATATGTCTGGTCCTTTCCAGGGAGAGCAGGCATGAGGCAGGATGGGCAGCCTCCTGGGCCAGGCCTCCATTGGGAGACTGTGGCTTGCAAGTAGAAATTAAATTCATGTCTCTTGCTGTTGGTGTTATTTGGATACAAAATATCTTCTTTTTCAAATTAAGTTTTTGAAGCATTGAATGTTAAACTACTGGCAAGATAATGTGAAAACTACAGTATTTAGAAGGGTTTGGGACTATTCTCAGATTTTAGCTAAAATGTCACTTTCTTAGAGAAGGCTTTTATGACCATGTCCTCTCGACCCCTCCATCATTCAGTCAAGACCTTCTGTGATGGCTTCCAGCACCACCATCCTTCCTTCATTGTAATGTGATTATTTGATGTGTGCCTGTCCCCACTTCCTTCCTCTACCTCAGATACACTAAGCTCCATGCTTGTTTTGATAACCAGAGTGGTCAGGAAATGCCTCAAATTACCAAGCATGTGAATTACTTTAAATGAAAGAAAGAAAGAAAGAAAATAAATGAGATGTTCAATTAAAGAAGGGGGAAAATTATCCACATAAGTGAGGTCCTGTCATATGGTAAGTTAATTAACTACAGAATAGCATGTGCACCCAATGGCCTGTGGTGCGGTCATTAAAATTCGGAAGTATTGGTTGACTAAGAAAGATGTTCATAAGAAGCCTTGTGAAATAAGCAGTTTTAAAAAGCAGTCAATGATTTCATGAAAAATACAGAAATGTACATAAGAAAGAAACGCTTGAAAGTAAAAACTGATAATGTCAGGAGCAATGACATCTGCAGGGGAGCAGCTGGGGAAGGAACTCCCAGCTGAGCGCCCGCCATTTCCTCCTCTCCCTGAGCCCCAGCTAGGTCACATTTCCCAGCCTCGTTTGCAGGTAGGTGTGGTCATAGCTGCACCTTGTCAGTGGCTTCTGCGCAGAGGTGATGTGGACCACCTTCAGGCTTGACCTGCTGACACTCCCCATGTCCCAACCTCTATATTGTTTTGCCATCTGCTGGCTGGAGGTGGATGTCCAAGGTGACCTTGACTTTGGAAGCCACATGGCGAAGGTGGCATAGCTGCCAGCATCCTGAAACCCTGAGCGACGGCATGAAGCAGGGCTTTGCATGGCACCAAAACGTACACCAGCCTAAACGTGCACCTGATTGGGGCAGGGGCAGTATCTAGGAGGCCATGGCAAAGCAGGGTGAAGCTAAGGATGGAGTCAGATGGAGAGGCAGGGATCTTGAGGTTGCTGGGAAGGTGTTTCAGAGACTCATCTTTTCAGACCTCTCCCAGTACAGTGCTGTGACAGGAACCTCGCTCCTTCTTGTACAGAATCTGATTTTATCTGAGCTCTGTCAAGCCCCATCTGCCTTTTCCACCACGGAGCAAACTCCCTTCCCACAACCTCAGGTGGACTCCACAACCTTCCAGGCACGTCCAGTTACTAAAGCAGTCTCATGTCGTTACAATTCAATCTTGTCTAATTTAAAAGTTTCAGTCTCATATTTGATCTAAAGCCCTCTGGGCAGGACGCACTTGTGTCTGTCATGGTGTGGAATGAAGGGCGCTGTGTCTGGCCTCCTTCTTCCTGGCCTGGAGCTGGGGCATTAAGGAGAGAAAGAGGAAAATCTATTACCTGCTCTATCTCTATGTGGCAATTGGCTATGCCCTTTGGGTTGAGCAGAACCATTGCTCCCTTCTGTGGCAATACCACCTTGGTGGCAACAAGGTGCTGGTCTTGTGACTGAAGTTGATTTTCTGTCCGCATGAAGCAGCCATGCATTTCCTTTCACAGCAGACATCCTGCTCTGGTTCTGATGTGAGAACAGTGCCTGAGCATGGGAAGCTCTGGCCCAGGGTGTTCACTCTACCCAGGATAATGATGGATCTTTCCTACCCTGGCACTCTCTCCCTTAGTCAGTGGGATGTGGGAGCCAGCTTGGACCAGCTCATAGGAGCTGATGATTAGATTTTTAGGAATTTTGTGAGCAGATTGATGTTTCTTTGGTGGTTTGAAATATCTCACTCTAGGAGTATTTACACCACAGGAATTGGCAAAAGCTGTGCACCAGGACTGTTATTTTCTACTCAGAGAACTGGTTATTAAAAATTTATTAGCACACCACTGACTTTCTCTGTGGGGTGAGTGGCTCAGCTACTTTCAAACAAGAGACAACCACTACTGTCAAAGAAAGAGGGGACTACTTGGTATCTGAAACCAAAAATTGAGTATATTGCCCTGTAAACAAGGGAGGACTGTGTTGTCATCGGACACGTGAGTCTCTCTGAAGAAGCAAACTGCTGACTTTATTTAGAGTTTTGAGGACTATGATCTTCAGGGATTGGAAGACTTTTGGAGCCAAGGTGAGTTGTCCTGTAGCTGTGATATTGTGGCTACTGAGATTTAGCTGTTATTGACTGGCTGGCGTTTAGAGGTGCAGCTACTGATGTGAAGATGCTGCTGATTGATTGGTATGGCTTTAAAACTGATCATGGTGGTTACTTGTAACTACCATCAAAGAACAATCTGTTCTTCCTTTCCTCAGATTTGGAGTATAGGAAGTCACTATTCTCTGACTTAGTGATGGGATCTTGGATCTTAAAGGAAAGGAGGTTTAAGTGGAGGTCCCATGGAGAGATGAGGAGGAATATATGGAGTTTTGCTCTTTAAACTCAGTGTTTGCTGCACCAAAAGCAATCATCCTTTGCTCTTCCAGAGCTTCTCTCCATGTCCAAAGCCTCTAGCCAGTTTGGCTTCTCTTTTCCATGGGGCACAGGGAGTCCTGCTCATGCTGAGAATCAGGTCCTCTCTGATGGCCATGCTAGGGAGTGGTGACCATTTGTAGGAGTGTCCATCTTTAGGGAAGATGCTGCATCCTCCAGTAACTTCTGCAGGGCAAGGAAAGATCTCACCAGTATATCACACCCTCCTGTTTAGTTCACATAATGGTTCTCTCTATGGTTCGCATTCCCCAGTTCTCATTCATAGAATGTTTTTCTGTGCATAAAGCTGAAAATGGTCATCTTTTAACTTCTCACTTGTCACTCTGGGCAACATCAATTACTTGATCAAATCAAGAATACAGAGCTTGTTTAAGGCTAAAAGCATCTCCTTGGAAGCTTTGGATACTATATTTAAAAGTACCAAAAGTAAACACGACTGTGGTCCATTATGTAGATTCAACCATCTTATAAAAATCACATACAGCCAGTGTTTACCTAAGGGCAGCAAAAATAGCAATGCTGCAATTAATTATTTAGGCGATAGCATCTCTGAGAATTGCTTAAGTGATATTTATGATATTTTGCCATGGCCACTATTCTTGTTTTGAATATTATTAAAAATCTATCAAACTACAATAGTAATGTACTTCTGGTTTAAAAATTGCATTGAGCTAGCATCCCCAGATATAGCCTCTCCCAATGAACTGATAAAATTCGTTGAAAATGAAGAAACTGTAAGTATGGCAGCTTAGTTGTGGGCTGACTGGATGCAGAGCGCCTCAAGCAGAAGGATCACAACACCAGAAAGGACAGTTGTGCAGGAGCAGGTGTAGATGAGATGCAATTTTCTACAGTGTATTAGCTTCCTATTGCTTCTATAACAAATTATCACAAATACTGTGACTTAAAATGACAAAGTTTATTATATTATAGTTCTGAAGGGCAGAAGTCTAAAAGAGGATGGCAGTGCCATGTTCCTTTTGGAGGCTCTAGAGGAGAATCTGTTTCCCTGCCTTTCTAGCTTCCAGAGGTCACTTGCATTCTTAGGCAGAAGAGCCCTTCCCGCATCTTCAAAGCCAGTCCATTGCATCTTCAAATTCCCCCTGCCCCTCACCTCTGTGTCTGTTTATCATATTTTCCTCTTCCGACTCTGATCTCCCACCTCTCTCTTATAAGGACTCTGTGATTCCATGAGCCCATCCCAATAACACAGGTTAATTTCTTCATCTCAAGATCCTTAAATCACTACGAACAAAGTACCTTGTTTGCCATGTAAAGTAGTACATTCATAAGCTTTGGAGATTAAGATGTAAACATCTCTGGGAAGCCAACAGCCCACTTCACACAGGTTCACATCTTATGTTCTGGGAAACATCAGGACCTCCTGGGAATGGAGATCAGCTCTGAATTCACGTGATAAGTGGGGGACAGAGCAGGTATAGTGTGGCCCCCATAGCTTGCATGAGCCTTTAAGTTTTTATTGCAGGGAAGAAGGGATTTTAGAAACTTGGCTTGTCTAGCACTGACAATTTCTGACCTACAGGATGGCTTGGATGGACCATAGTTATTAGATGTGACACATAGAGACATTGTTACGACACTGATATCCCTCTCAAACTCGTATGTGGAAGCCCTAACCCCCAATGTGACTGTATTTCAAATAAAGAGGTAATTAAGATTAAATGAGGTCGTAAGGGTGGGTTCTTATCCAATGGGATTAATGTCCTTGTAAGAGACACTGGAAAGCTTCCTCTCCTTCTCTTCTGCTTGTGCACAAAGAAAATGTCATGAGGGCATATGGGCACATGATGAGAAGGTGGCCATCTGCAGTCTGAGGGGAGAGCCCTCACCAATGCTGCCAACACCTTGATCTTGGACTTACAGTCTCCAGAGTTGTGAGAAGATAAACTTCTATTGTTTAGGTCACATAGTCTCTGTGATATTTTGTTAGGGCATCCTACCTGACTAAGACAAATGCCTTTTAGACTGTTTAGGAAAGTTGGAGTGCTTAGTACTGCCCATCAGCCTGGAGAATGCTCCTGCCACATTCCAGGAGCTGGGCGGGTTAAAATGATACTCCTGCTTATTTTCCTAGCCTCTCCTCAGGTACACCTTTATTCTACCTCCAGGAAACAAAAGCAAAAATAAAAATAAAAAAATGCCTCTTTGCCATGATCCATGCAGCCTGGGCATTTATGTGAGGCCAGGCTAGGTCTCAGGCACGTGGTCACAGGCCACTCACACCACAAAAACATCCAAGAATTGCAGGGGTTTTTCAGCTCCTACACATCTTTACATTTCCCTGCCCCAATATCCCAGTTTGGCCAATTTGTTTTCTTCAAAAAGGAAATAGGGGCTTGCCTGGTCTTTTGGCATTGACATTTCCGAATAGCTAAAGAAGCTCTTTACTTGGGCTGGCTTAGTCTGCCCAAGCATTATCGAAACAGGCATTTGAGCTGAATTTGTATCAGGTGAGCTGTACACAAAGACAGATAGAAGGAATAAAACTCAAAACCATCACCAACCAATAGCCAGAGTTTCCATTATCTCCTGCAAGGCCCATCTTAATAGGCCTCCAGATAAGGTCTCTGTTCTATTCTCATTCACCACATTAGTCTATTCTCTACCTTGTCCCAGAATATTCTTTCCCAAATGTAAACTAATTCTCTTTTCCTCCTCCTTAAGATCCTTTAATGGCTCTACTTTGTCCTAAGGATAAAGTTCACGCTCTTTTACTTGGTGGCATCAAAAGCCCTCCCTGAGCACTCTTTTCTGCCTTAGGGTCCTAGCTCCCCTTCTCATACTCCTGAGTCAGCCCTGCCCCATGTGCCTGTTCCATGTCGCTGTGTCCTTGTAGGCACCCTCCCCTCCATGTGACATGCCCTCACCCACCCTCCCATCCTGGAAGGACCCACCTTCCCCCAAAGAATTTCTTTTCCTTGAGCCCCATTTTGCCCAAGCCCTGCCAAACAGGAGCCACTGTCATGGTAAAAACAGGAGCTCAAGTAGATTCTTGATCCAATTAATAAACCCTCCATTTCAGCAAAGTTGCACATAAAATTTATGTAATTGTTTCATGCAAGATAAAGCACTATCTGTGACCTCTTGGTAATCATTTCCTTCTCTGATTTCCTATTTTGGTTTCAAATGCATAAGTTAGTTTAATGAAGGGCTTGCATGAAGACTCACTGCTGGGGCACAGACACCTGGAGGTGACATTGTTCAGACTATGTAGAGTTATCTGAGGTCTATGTGGCTGATTTTTAAGTTGGTGTTTATTAAAGCATTTCTAAATTATCTCACTCCTCAAAGATTCTCTAAGGAGGTTGGGTTATAAAATGACCAAGCTCTTTTATTTCAGTGGCCTAGCTTTGGGCCATAATAAAATGTGAGCTGGTGTTTAAAGAGACTTGCGAGGAATATAGGGATGGAAAATGAGTTTCATCATAAAACTATTCAGTCGTTCTCTGTGGTCCTATCATCATCGGGGCCAACTTCTCCATCAGGACAGGGAGCTCATGGCTCAAAGCCCATGATACTCTTAGGAGCCCACCAAAATGTTTCAATTTCTTCTAAAACCAGAAGAAAAAAATGAACTTTTAGGGTGAAAGATGTTTTAATTTTTTTTCTCATTAAAAATAAATGATAAATGTTAGAAACTATATTAGTTTGCTAGGGCTGTCAGAACAAAACACAGACAAGGTGGCTTAAACAGCAGAAATGTATTATCTCAGGATTCTGGAGGCTGGAAGTCCAGGACCCAGGTGCCAGCAGCGTTGACTCCCTTGGGACCCCTCCCTTCGATTTGTGGATGGTGTTCGCTTGCTGCTTCCTCCCAAACTCATCCTCTGTGCGTATGCACCCTTTGTATATATTTTTGTATCCGGATTTCCTCTTTTTATAAAGACACCAGTCTTTGAATCAGGGCTTATCCTAATGTCCTCTTTTTAACTCAGTTCCCTCTTTAAGGACCCCATCACCAAATACAGTCACATTCTGAAGTGACTGGAGATGAAGGCTTCAACATATGAAATGTTGAGAAACACAATTTAGCCCATACCAGGGTCTCCAAAAATCTATTATTATGGGAGGGACCCACAAAGGCGATAGGACTCACAAAAATCACAGCATTGAAACTGCCATTGCAAAAACTGTTAACACTGAGAGAATTTTGGCAGAAAAAGAAATCTGATCTGACCAACTCCATCTTGCCTTTAACCTCCAAACTGCCCTTGGTCGTTCCTAAGCAAGGACCAAGCTAACTTTGAGAGTAATTTAGTTTATGGTTCAAATGACAATAGTTTTTTCCCGAAACTCAACTGCCTCTGTAACACTAATGAAAAGTCACCAGGTTAGGAGAATGAGAGGGGCCTGAATTCCACTAAGATGTAGGCGCAGTTAAACAATTACCAGCCATTATTCCACGGGTCATAAGATTTGCAACTTCCCTGATTATTCCTGTCAATTACATTAGTATTGTATAACCTAAGATTGCTCTTTTGAGATGTCTTTTCAGGCTTTTGCACTTTTGAGGACTGGATGGCACCACTTGGATCCATGATTCTTGACTCAACTGGTCCTGTGGTCCCCACCCAGAAGTGGACTCAGTACATGAGGACCATTTTGCACACTCCTATAATTGCATGCCCAACCAATCAGTAGAACCTATTCCTTAGCCCCATGCCTGCCAAACCATATTTGAAAAACTCCAGCCTCCAAATTCTGGAGGAGTCTGATTTGAGTAATAATAGAACTCTGGTCTCCCATTTAGCTGGCTCTGTGTGTATTAAACTCTTTCTCTACTGCAATTTCCCTATCTTGATTCATAGGCTCCATCTGGGCAGCAGGGATGGAGAATTCATTGGGCAGTTACAGTGTGGTCCTGGTGACAGTAGATTAGGTTGATTTTCTGCATGGAGGAGAATGGAACGAGAAAGTGTCCTGGCAGTCTGTGGAAATTCAGAATGGTTAAGTCAATGATACCAAGGGTCTACTGAATTTACTAGCAGGACCTCCATCTTCTCCTGTCAAACCCACTGTTGGCTGAAACTCAAAAACATATAGAATCAATAAAGCATGTTACAACAATTCTTATTTAACTTTCTTCTTAAGAGGTCTATTTACCAGGGCATCAATTTATACACTGGATTCATTCAACAAGCATAGAATTATTTGTTACTAAACTGCAAAGTGCTATGCTAGGCCCTGTGTTGAACTTATGAAAGGAAACTATCAATGTGTTTTCCATGTCTTAGTCTCTGACAAGAGAGTAGCAGGAAGCGGCCGAGTGACTAGGGCCCAGAATTTGACTCACTCAGGATAGGGAAGACCACATCCTGTCTCATATTTCTGCTTCTCATTAACAGGAAGCTGTGTGTGTTCAGAGAGTGCTACAGACATTCATCATATTCACAGACACCAAAGGAGACGTTCTAACATTCACAAGTGTGTGCTGCCCCAAGGTCAACAAAGGTCATCCAGAAAGCCAATGTTGAAGGAAAAGTGAGGATCATGCTACCTGCGAGATGAAGCCACCAAATGGCCCCAAATGTTAGCCTGGGCACACATGGGGTCATTTATCTTCACTTTTACCAGTAAGAATGTACAGTAAGTTTCCTTGCTATGTCTCTAAGGGCTGTACTGATTGTCTTGTAGAACCACTGGGGGAGGAAAGAAATCACAGGAGAGAATCCACTTATAAAATATCAAGTGGCATACTTGTTATTTATAAAGCTGCTTTTTCATGCTCTGGCATGTCTTTACAATTTTCATGCCTGTAATCCCAGCACTTTGGGAGGCTGAGGCTGGTGGATCACAAGATCAGGAGTTCAAGACCAGCCTGGTCAGCATGGTGAAACCTTGTCTCTACTAAAAATACAAAAAATTAGCCAGGTGTAGTGGTGCGTGCCTATAATCCCAGCTACTCAGGAGGCCAAGACAGGAACATTGCTTGAACTCAGGAGGTGGGGGTTGCAGTGGGCTGAGATTGTGTCATGTACTCCAGCCTGGGTGACAGAGCAAGCCTCTGTCTCAAAAAAAAAAAAAAAAAAAAGAAAGAAAGAAAGAAAGAAAGAAATTCCCTGCAGGGGCTAGGACTAGGTCCTGCTGGGGGTTGACTGTGACTGGAGGATGTAGCATGTCACCTGTGAGAATACTGCGGAGCTGCTGCCATGAATAAACAGGGGACAATTTTTGCCCATGTCTGGGGCAGGTATGAGGGAATTCTGCTGTGAGTTCAGTTACCAAGCAAACTAGGTGAAGCAGAGGTCTTACGGAATGGCTGTCCAAGCATTCACAATTCCTTCTTCCAAGTTTAGTTCTATGGGAACAAGTGGTATAATCCAGACCCAAGGACTCTGAGTTGGCACTGACCCCTAAGGAGCAAACTGTTAAAGAGAAACCTGTTAAGACCAGTAAATAATTGACATGGGCTCCTGGAGACACTCAGTGAAGCATTTCCAAGGCATCTAACCACAAACTGTAAATGTTAATTGGCACTGTTAGATGATAGACTCAGATAAGGAGATCAAAGGCACAGGAAGTCATAACTCCTGACATTGCTTTTCAGACAAGTCAGGTTAGAATCATCTTACTCTTCAAAATGCTTTTCACAGTGTTTCTGCCCTGATGGGCAGGGAAAGTTTAATTATAGAGTGATCAGCAAGAGGGTGGAATCTGCCCTTTATGATCAAGTCTGGACAATCATGTGTGAGGAATATTTGTTTAGAATCGGGCTGGTTATTCTCTCTCTGGAAGCTGAAGTGTATCTCAGCTATCATATTGATCATTAAACTAAACATTTTTTAGATAAATTTAATCTGAAAATTAGCCCCATGGCTTCCCCAGCACTGAACTCAAGCTCAACTTCCTTGAGTTACTTGATGATGGTGTTTCACAGTTCTATAGTTTACTTCCAATGCATTTCCAGGGTCTTCCTCTTTCTCTCCCTTTAGGCTTCAGAGTAGCCTTTTCAGGAGGGTCCCAGCCATGAAGACTCTACCCAAGGGAGCTTATTCCACAGATGACTCCTCACAAGGACAAGCTGACAGAGGAAAGAGAAGTGAATGTGTTTCTCCCATTCTTCTGAGGAGCCGGGGGCTGCCCTAGCTATGCTGAGGTCAACTCTGAACCTCACTTGTCCAAGTGCCTGGGATTCCTTTCCAAGTATATAGCTTTGGGAGGACAAGACATGGGAGGAGAAGAGCTGCCTCCTACTCAAGGACATTTAGTAGTGGCTTTCTGGCACCTTTTGAGTACCTCCTTTCCTTCTAACAAACAGTAGACTACATTTGAGCCTTTCCTCAAACTCCCAGTACGGTGCAGTCTCATCCAATTCTCCCCACAATTTGGGGAGCTGTTCCCTCTTTGCCGTCCAAGCTGTATGACTTCCCTGGGGTCCCAGAGTGACATCCTGGGAAGCGAAAACAATATAAAATGAAGAGAAATAAAGAAGAGTCCTGCTCCCTGCTGAGCCTGAGCTCCAGGATACTGGGTACGAGTCAGGGACAGGTCTCCCTTCTTTTCTCAGCATGCTCATTTGGGGCTGCCATGCTGTTTTGCGAGAATGGAGTAGAAAATTAAAATGGAAATGGACTTGCTGGCCCACAAAGTATGGTAAATGATCACATCTCTATCAGTAGACCTGGGCTCTTTGAAAAGCTGTAGCAAAGATGTGATCATTTCCTGGGGACAATATGATTTAAGAACCAGACGTGTGCATATACAAGTTCCCTTTTTTCCTTCCTGTGGTTTTCACGCTTCAGGCTGCATAAAAATTAGTGCACAGGATTGTACACACACACACACACACACACACACACACACACACGAGTTTACTGTACTTTACGGGCTCTGTAAGGGCTATCAAGGATGATGTAGACTTTGGCCAGTTTTTTTGCTTGGGGGGTGGTCAAGCTCTGCCCAGAGCACCCAGCCTAGGTCTGGATTGACACTGCTTTGCACTGTGCATAGTTGCTCTGGACAGAGGGAATGTGTAGTTCTCTCTATTCGTGGTGAGGAGCCTTTCCTGCGCTGAGGTCCACAGACCCCTCCTGGTTCTCCATTTGAGGAACGTTGACAAGACAAGGCTGATTCTTCCTGTGATTTGTACCTCAGGGGGGTCTCTGCAGTTTCAGGACCTGTTTTTTGGCTTGGAAGATTTAGACATTTCATATTCTCAACTGCTCCAAAAATTGATGAGGACCTGGGAAACCTATTTATATTAACTACACTTAGAAGACTCAGAGTGAAAATTTGGTAACTGTTGGAGTTGGTATCATTCAGAACAGGCCTGGCTGTGCCTCCATGATAGCTCTACACTCAGAGACTCAAAGCAACAAAGCTTTCGTTCTCACTGATGCAAAGGCCACAGCAGGCCCAGGGCAGCTGTCCTCCAAGCGACGGCTTGGTGTTGCTATGATTGATGAGGCAGGGAAAGAGAACGTGTTGGAGGGTCCCTGCTGCTACTTACATTCTCTCCTGAAGTAACACAGCCACCTCCACTCACAGCTCATGGGCCAAAGCAAAGCATGCAGCCACATCGAATCTCCAGGGAGCAGGGAAGAACAGTGCCGGGAAGGAAAGGGACTGGAGATATTGGGATTAACCTTTCTAACCACTAGTGTGTCCATGGCTGTATTCCCTCCAGATGGCAAAGCACCTAAGAAATGGAGCCACCAAGCAGATGTCCGTGGGCATCAGCTACACAACAGGAGCTGATGTGTGCTTTTAAAACGTAATTGCTAATAATAGCTAATGTTTGTTAATAATAGCTAACATTCGTTAATAATAGCTAACAATGTTTGTTAATAATAGCAAATGTTTGTTGAATGCCTACTTTGTAGATTACATTGTAGGACATACAATTTTGGCTGTTATGATAAGTTTAATGAGCCTTTGCTACTCAGCTGAGTCGGTTTGAGACCAGACTATTAGTGGTCATCAGAAACAGGGTTTCCTGTACCTATTCAATTCTATGCCCCTCACCTGAAGCATGTTACTTGGTGGCAAACATTTTGTAACAGACTCAATTATGACTTTATTTTTGCATCATATGTATATATACATACACACACACATATATAGATAATATATGTGTGTATGCATATTATGTGGGTCTATATGTGTGTCTGTATCTGTATCTACTCATCAGTGATCAGTTCTTCCATGTTCAATTTCAGTGAAGCCTCATTTTTTTTTGGTGAATTTTAGAAGTACACTGATTTTCTTGATTACATTTGAGAGATATATTAATATTATCTGCAAAACACTCCTCTTCTCTTACCCCCAGATTATAAAAGGAACCTCATGGCAGCTATCGATGAACTGATTACATTTCCATATGCTTGAAAAATCTCATTGTATTGGTCCATTTTCACACTGCTGATAGGGACATACCCAAGACTGAGAAATTTGCAAAACAAAGAAGTTTAATGGATTCACAGTTTCATGTGGCTTTGGAGGCCTCACCAACATGACAGAAGGCAAAAGACATGTCTCATATGGTGACGGCAAGAGAAGAGAATGAGAGTCAAGTGAAAGGAGTTTCCTCTTACAAAAGTTTCAGATATCATGAGACTTATTCACTGCCACAAGAACAGTATGGGGGAAACTGCCCCCATGATTCAATTATCTCCCACTGGGTCTCTCCTACAACACAGGGGGATTATGGGAGCTACAATTAAAGATGAAATTTGGGCGGGGACACAGCCAAACCACATATTTCTGCCCCTAAACCCTCCCAAATCTCATGTCCTCACATTTCAAAACCAATCATGCCTTCCCAACAGTGTCCCAAAGTCCTAACTCATTTCAGCTTTACTGAAATGTCCATAGTCCAAAGTCTCATCTGAGACAAGGCAAGTCCCTTCTATTTAGCCTGTAAAATCAAAAGCAAGTTAGTTACTTCCCAGATACAATGGAGATACAGACATTGGGTAAATACAGCCATTCCAAATGGGAGAAATTGACCAAAACAAAGGGGCTACAGGCCCCATACAAGTCTGAAATCCAGCAGGGCAGTCAAATTTTAAAACTCCAAAATAATCTCCTTTGACTTCATGTCTCACATCCAGGTCATGCTGATGCAAGAGGTGGGTTCCCACGATCTTGGGCAGCTCCATCTCTGTGGCTTTGCAGGATACAGCCTCCCTCCTGGCTGCTTTCACAAGCTGATGTTGAGTGTCTGCAGCTTTTCCAGGCTCATGGTGCAAGCTGTCAGTAGATCTACCATTCTGGGGTCTGGAGGATGGTGGCCCTCTTCTCATAGCTCCACTAGGCAGTGCCCCAGTAGATGTGTGGGGGCTCTGACCCCACATTTCCCTTCTACACTGCCCTAGTAGAGGTTCTTTATGAGGGCCCCGCCCCTAAGGCAAACTTTTGTCTGGACATTCAGGCATTTCCATACATCCTCTGAAATCTAGGTGAGAGTTCCCAAACCCCAATTCTTGACTTCTGTGCACTCACAGGCTCAATACCACGTGGAAGTTGCCCAGGGTAGGGGCTTGCACCCTCTGAAGCCACAGGCCAAGCTATACCTTTGCCCCTTTAAGTCATGGCTGGAGAAGCTGGGATGTAGAGCTCCAAGTCCCTAGGCTGCACACAATAGAGGGACCCTGGGTCTGGCCTGGGAAACCACTTTTTCCTCCTAGGCCTCAGGGCCTGTGATGGGAGGGCTGCAATAAGTCTGTGACATGCCCTGGAGACATTTTCCCCATTGTCTTGGTGATTAACATTTGTCTCCTTGTTACTTATGCAAATTTCTGCAGCTGGCTTGAATTTCTCCTTAGAAAATCAGTGTTTTTTTTCTATCACATTGTCAGGCTGCAATTTTTACAAACTGTTATGCTCTGTTTCCCTTTTAAAACTGAATGCTTTTATCAGCACTCAAGTCACGTCTTGAATGCTTTACTGCTTAGACATTTCTTCTGTCAGATACCCTAAATTATCTCTCTCGAGTTCAAAGTTCCATAAATCAATAGCACAGGGGCAAAATGCCACCACTCCCTTTGCTAAAACATAATGAGTCACCTTTGCTCCAGTTCCCAACAAGTTCCTCATCTCCAGCTGAAACCACCTCAGCCTGGATTTCATTGTCCATATCATGATCAACTACTTGGTCAAGGCCGTTCAACAAGTCTCTAGGGAGTTCCAAAGTTTCCTACATTTTCCTGTTTTCTTCTGAGCACTCCAAACTGTTCCAACCTCTGACTGTTACCTAGTTCCAAAGTTGCTTCCACATTTTGAGGTTCTCTTTTCAGCAGCACCCCACTCTACTGGTACCAACTTACTGTATTAGTCTGTTTTCATGCTGCTGATAAAGACATATCTGAGACTGGGCAATTTACAAAAGAAAGAGGTTTAATGATTCACAGTTCCATGTGGCTTGCGAGCCCTCACAATCATGGTGGAAGGTGAAAGGCATGTCTCACATGGTGGCAGGCAAGAGGAGAGAATAGGAGACAAGCGAAAGGGGTTTCCCCTTATAAAAATATCAGAACTTGTGAGACTTACTCATTACCATGAGAACAGTATGGGAGAAACTGCCCCTGTGATTCAATTATCTCCCACCAGGTCCCTTCCACAACATGTGGGAATTACGGGAGCTACAATTCAAGATGACATTGTAGTGGATGGGTACAGAGCCAAACCATATTACTCATTTTCTTTAGTAAGAAAGTAATGATTGTTTTGTCTCAGGATTTTCAACATCTGAGTTTGGAATCCTCCTCCCTGTAACTACAGGATATAATATTTTCCATTTGTGTATCTAGCTTAATATTAAACAACTCAACAGACACTCATGAAAGTTTCTTCACAGATAATTCTATGGTTGAATAAAGAGAATCTCCTCTTCCCTTTTAGTTAGCTTAAATTACCATATATTTACCTAAATTGTATTTAATTAATCTTGTTTTACGCCTAATTGTACCACATCCTTGCTTTGATATTCAAACATTTTTAAAGGTGTTTTTATTTTATTTGTTGTTGTTATTTTGATAGAATCTCACTCTGTCACTCAGGCAGGAGTGCAGTGGCACAATCACTGCTCACTGCAGCCTCAACTTCTGGGCTCAAGCAATGCTCCTGCCTCACTCTCTCAAATAGCTGGGACCACAGGCACACACCTCCATATCTGGCTAACTTCTTAAATCATTTTGTAGAGACAAGGTCTCCCTATGTTGCCCAGGCTGGTAAACATTTTAAGTTTTCGATGTTTGTTGACTCTCCTTAATGGCTTCCTTTTGCCAAACACAAAAGAATTAAGGGTAAATTAATACTCACTGAGAAAATGCAAGCAATTTCAAATGTCTGCCTTTCCTTTGAGCAGGTTTATATCATAAGGAAGCTTCCTATAGCCATTGGATGTATGCACCATACTGTGGCATAGTCTCCACTCTCCACTGGGAATCCTAAGGTTGCTAAAGATAAAACTATGGTTGATCTGAGCCACCACCTTAAGATTTTGGGTTTTCAAACTCAGTATGTTTTGTTTTGTTTTTTTTTGTGGAAAATTGTTTATCTCTTTTTTCAGAGTGAAGGATTATAATGAAAGGACAACATTTTCTTGCTTCCTCTACATGCCTGGGGTGGGTTGCTGTGGGGTGGGTGGAGCCCCATCTTCCCAGCAGAATATTCTCCCTTTTTCTAGTGCTGATTCTCTTGGCCATGGCCAATGATGGTGGCCTTTGCAGCACTCCTTGATGTCACCACCCTCCACTAGAGCCAGGTCATGATGTGGCCTGTCGAGCCCACCTGCTGCCAATTGATGGTGAATCCTCCTGGCTGCCCCATTGATCACAGCTTGGCCAGCAGCCATTATCCAGTGACCTTGCCATACAGAGCACACAACTGCCAGCAACTTCTTCTCATGGCAGTCATGGCTATTCTCTATGAAATACGGTACCTGTTGCCTTCAGCACCTTTTGTAGGGTCCTTGAGCTTCAGTAATACATGTTTACTTGCCTCTGCATCTCACTTGTCCACTTGTCAGTATCACCTCTGTCTAAGAGCAGCTCAAAGGATTCTCTGGCGAGGTCTCTCTCCAGACAGCCACTTTGCTTGGCAACTTCCTCAAGGACGTTGTCCACATCTCCTTGGAGAGCAAGGGCAATGTCTTCCTCAATTTTATCCCACAGCAGAGTCTTATACATGGTAGGTGCTCAATAAATGTATGGCAAAAAAATCCAACTTCTGGGATGAACCATATGAAATTGTCAATATGCAATTCTTTTTTTGACCCACAAAAATAGCAGTTGCATATGGTTCACTTAATATAGTACACAACAATTTTCAACTCATTAAAATTGCAACATGTATTGTCAGCTCTCAGAATTGTTCTTAAGATAGAATATTATTACGTGAAAATTTTTGACATGGTCACTGTTTAGTCACAGTCATTTATCCTTTTCCCTAATATGCATTACATGCTTCAGATAATTTTAAGGCACAAGAAATAATGCACTATATGTATTTTAATCAACTGTGTAGGACCTTTTGATGCAACATGTGATGTCTTTCCAGATCTAAATCTAAAACAGCTCAAGTAATCACTCAGAAATTTTTTATCAGATCTCCAGTTTAAAATAATACAGTGTCTCTTCTAATTTCTCAATAACACAGCTAAGAAAATAGGAAAATAGTGGAACTCATTGAAACATGAAGTGGTAACAACTAAGAAAAGTCTTAATGCCGTGATCTGGGAGGAATTAACGCCAATCATCACAGAAAACAAAGCTGGGTAAGATCAAACAAGCAAACAAATAAACATCAGTTGTGTGATTCAACCAGTGTTACTTCCAGGCTTTCCCTAAACGAAATTGAGATGACCTTTTTCTTCCTCCTCCTCCTCTTTCTTTTTCTTCTTCAAAGTCACTCTATCTCCTAATTTAGGCACCCAGGGTCTGGATCAGCAAGAGAATGTGTGGGTCAGCTACCTTTTCTCCTTGGGGCTGCATTTCCCCCTCCCCACCACTTCTCATCTCTGCTCATAAGCAGCACAAGAGAAAGGTGATGAGGCTAGTCAGGGAGGCAGGATAGAAGAGGCTCAGAGCATTTTGGGAGTTACAGCCTTCAGGAGTGAGAAAGAAAAGAAACCTTTTATCTGAGGAATGTGAGCCCCCTTAATTACCAGGCCCAGAGAAGCAATGAAATGTGATAGCGTGTGACAGCAGTCACATCTCACTCCCTCTTGAGCTAAATAATTACCTCTTGAAACCACTTGCTATATGGGCTCTAGACTAACTGACGCCAAGCAGCCATAAAGTGCCATACACCTTATAGTTCGCCAATGTACAGCCAATCGCTAATCAGTGTTATTTCTGTAAACCAATGAGAATTTGACAATAACTTTGTAGCAGCCCATTTCCTGTCCCCCTTTTGCCTTTAAAACCTTGCTAGTAACAAAGGCCAAAGAGAGCACTCCCCAAAGCAACTTGGAAGTGTATCCTGAGAAGCTGTTGGCCCAAATAAATTCTATTAATTTCACCTCAGTTTCTTTCTTTGGGTTAACAGGAGTATATAATAAGAACAATGTTGGCCAATGTCTATGGAGGGCTGACTATGTGCTAGGCATTAAATTGCACATTTAACAACAATTACTAGGGGAATTTCTATTAAACCTTTATTTTCCAGCAGTGGCCTCCTCTTAATTGATTTCATTGCTTTACTCTTGGGAATCGCCTGGATTTTTTTTTTTTTTCTAATTCCAAACAGTTTCTGTGCATCTTCCAAGATGAATCTAGAAGTCCTTAAAATCATAGTTCAATGACAGATCAATCTCTAGCAGAACCTCACTGCTCTCTGAAAGGGCTTTTTGTCAGCCCAGAGTGATTCAAGAACTAAGCACTCCAAGGTGCGCTCAGGCCAAAATATATCTGTAGATTTTTCATATTGCTTCAAGGGCTGTTTACATTAATATATATTTTTTAACTACTCTTTTGTCATCTTGCATATTTAGCTTTTAACCCAATTTTGTAAGATCAGGTCTGCAAACCTGTAATTACCTGTGTAATTAAAGTGAGATGTATCATTAAAATATTCAATCTATTTTTTAAAAAGATCCCATTTTGTTTCTGTAAAAATCAAGTCTGCTTATTGTTAACAACTTAAGCAGGGCAGAAAGAGTTGAAAGAGGAAAGGTAAAGAAAAAAATCATCAAATTTCTGGCCCTGAGAAATAATCATTTTAGATTTAAGGAAAATAAATACAAGCCCCAACAAAAGATTCTTAATAATTGAAGACATAGCTAAGTAAAAAGGATTTCCAAAACGCACTCACTTGAATTATATTTAGAGATTGTAGTTTGATTAGAACTGCCTACAGGGTGTGATTTGAGTCCCCTTTGCTAAAACATAATTCTCCTGGGCTGTCGGAGGTCTATGAAAAGCCCCCTCCCCAATCCCATTTCCTAAGGTTTCTCTCCAGCTTCAAGATTTTGCTGACCTTGGGCCAATCACTCTTCAGCTTCAAAATGAGGGGGCTGGACCAAGTCATTCCTGAAGGCCCCTCCATGACTCACAGTCTAGGGGCTGTTTTCCCTGTTAAATGGGAAAGTGTCATACAAGGTACTTGAATTGTACAAATGGAAGTGGAGAGCTCAGAAATATTGTGGGTAGGAGGAACTCAGGGGAACCCCAAGCTGTGCGATTCCCCTGAATTCATCTAACCCCTTTGGAGGAAAGGGAGGAATGAATGGAGGAAATGCAGATATTTGGGACTAAGATGAAAGGAGAGAGAGAGAGATGGGACCAAATTTAGGAAATTTCATTTCCACCACAATTTAATCTAAGGTTGACCTAAATTTTATTGTCCGTGTCTTTGATTGCAAGTACATTAAAAATGATAATTATATGAGTAATTAAAGCCTAAAATTAACCAAAAAAGGAAAGGTACACATTAGTGATAGGTCTTTAAATTATACCAAGACTTCCTGCATTTCCAGTCCTTATGGTTTTCAGATTATTAACCAATTAGCAGAGAGGTGAAGGAGCAGGCAAACTTCTAAGGCAGGTGTCGGGAGAAACAAAGACCAATCACCAAGTGAGAACAAAGCTTCGCTGCACAGGAAATGTAAGTCAAGGAACACACACATGCCTCAGTTTATAAGAGTTGGATGATCCTTCCTTGTTGGTTTACCTTTGTGAAGTCTTTGCATGTCGAAGAATTCCCATGGTTTGCACAATGAGAGGATGTGTGGTAAAGTAATAGAGTCAGCAATAAAGCCATCCCACTAAATGAGAAGGTTTCAAACTTAGTTGACGTGGTTGATTTATTTACTGTGTGGCTGCTTCACTAAAAGGTAAGCTCCCGGCAGTCAGGGACTTGCTCTGTTTGGTTCCCTGCTGCATCCTCTGGGTCTGAATAGAGCTTGGTTCAATAAACATTTGTGAATGATGAGCCCCAGGGTTTGCCTCAAAAGAGGAGAGGACTTCCTGCTGAAGACAGATGACTCACAAAGTAATTAGGACAAAAAATTATTTCAAGTTCTTGTTCTACATCCCAAGGATGATGAAAGAACTCCCACCCCACCCCAAAGCATGACTGAAATGGAATATCCTAACAGCCTTAGTGAGTGGGGGCCTGAACCAAGTTTATTTAAGAAAATACTCTGTTGGCCCGGCACGGTGGCTCACATCTGTAATCCTAGGACTTTGGGAGGCTGAGGTGGGTGGATCGTGAGGTCAGGAGTTCAAGAACAGCCTGGCCAATATGGTGAAACCCTGTCTCTACTAAAAATACAAAAATTAGCTGGGTGTGGTGGCATGTGCCTGTAGTCCCAGCTACTTGGGAGGCTGAGGCAAAAGAATCACTTGAACCCGGGAGGCAGAGTTTGCAGTGAGCAGAGATCACACCACTGCACTCCAGCCTGGGCAACAAAGCGAGATTCTGTCTCCAAAAAAAAAAAAAAAAAGAAAAAGAAAATAAAGACGTGTTACAGTTACCCATTGCTACAGAACAGACCACCCCAAATGTAGTGGCATAAATCAACACCTTTTTATTAAGCTCACAGATTCCGTGAGTCAGGAATTTGGGCAAAGATGGTTTGTCCCTGCTCTGTGATATCTGGAGTCTCAGCTGTGTAGATTTGAAGGCCAGAAGGGCTAGAGTCCTGAAGGTTTCTTTATCACATGTCTGGGCCCTGGGCTGGGATGACTTGAAGTCTGTGCTTGGCTGGTTCTATTAACCAGAACACCTACATGTGGCTTCTCCGTGTGACTTAGGCTTCTCAGTATGGTGGTGGGTTTCAAATAGGAGATTCTAAAGAGCCAGTGTCCCCAGAGAACCAGGCAGAGACTGCCTCATCTTTCTGACCTAGCCTCAGAAGTTACACAAACAATGTCACTTCCACCACAACGATGGTCACAGCTTGCCCAGATTCAAGGGCTATAACTCTACCTTTTGATAAAAAGAATGTCAAAGAAGTTGTGTCCACTTTACAAACTGCCCCAATGTATGAAGTTTTTCAATTGGATATCTGCATGGAGACAAACAGCATTTTATTGTACATTGAAATTAGCTGACTAAAAATGTATCACAGTCATCTTTCTTTTCAATAATTTATTGAATGTCTACCATGTGCCAGACACTATGCTAAGGGATCTTAGACGTGATCTCCTCTCACCGCAACCTCTGCCTCCCAGGTTCAAGCAATTCTCCTGCCTCAGTCTCCCAAGTGGCTGGGATTACAGGCGCCTGCCACCACATCCAACTAATTTTTGTATTTTTAGTAGAGACTGGGTTTCATCATGTTGGCCAGGCTGTTTTTGAACTCCTGACCTCAGGTGATCCACCCACCTTGGCTTCCCAAAGTGCTGGGATTACAGGGGTGAGCCATGGCACCCAAACTCATTACCTCAAGGAGAGAACCAAGCCATTCATGAGGGATCCATTCCCATGATTCAAACACCTCCAGGCCCCCGGCAACACTGGAGATTACATTTCAATGTGATATTTGAGGGCGCAAATATCCAAGCTATATCAGATGTTAAGTACACGTCTGAATGAAAGCGTTGAGTAGGCAGTTGGATAGGAGCCTGACTGGAGTTAAGGAAAGAGTAACAGTTTAGAAATACAGATTAGAGAGCTGTCAGTGCAGAGGATGCCTCAAGCCATGAGGCTGAATGACATCTCTAGGCAGTGAATGTGGATAGATGGGAGGAGAGGGGACTCAGCTGTTCCAACACAAAGAGGCTGGGGATTTGAATGGAACCATCCAAGTGCCTGAGGAGGTGCTCTACTGAGGCAGGAGGGAACTGGGAGCAGCCTCGCATCTGGAGGATGAGGGCAGAAAGTGCACAGGAAGGAGGAAGTGATCATTAGGTCAAAAGCTGCTGGCAGATCAGGGAAGATGGCTAAGGGCTGATTGCTGGTTTTAGCAATATAAGGGTCCCTGGTGACCTCAAGAGAGCAGCTCCGCAGAGGGGATGGGGGTAAAAACCTAAATGGAGAGGGCTCCAGAAAGAAGGGAAAACCCTGAATGAGGACAATTATTTGCTACAAAGGGAAGTGGCAAAATGGGTTGGTTGCTGGAGGAGAATGTGGGTCAAGGGAGTTTTTATAAATACGGATAGCATGTTTCTGTGCAGATGGGAGTAATCTCATAGACAGGGAAAAGTAGATGATGCAGCATGCAGAGGGGAAAGAACGCCCGGAGTGTCGCTGAGTAGCTGGAGTGGGGACAAGGCCCAGGGCAGCAGTGGAAGCACTGGCCTGGAAGAGTGCAAGCTTGGGAGGCAGAGGGTGGGGACTATCCTAGCACTGAGCCCAGTGCCTGATGCACCAAAAGAGGCACTCTGAAAACATTGTTTGAATGAATACAGTACAGCAATTACAATGATAGCTACTGTTATGAAGCACTTGCTGAACATTAGGGCCTGTCGTAAGTACTCTGCAGGGATGAACTTGTCCAGCTCACACAAGGCCCTATGTGGCGGGAGTGATGAGCACCCCCTTTCCACAGATGGGGCACTCAGGTGGCCCAGTTCCTTGCCAAAGCTAATAAGAGGCAGATCAAGATTCAAAACCAGGTACCTGGAACCTTTCTAAGTTAGGCTATTTGCCTTGGAGTTCCAAAATGTGGCTGGAAAGTCCTCTGTTAAAGAGTATAAATACAATGCCCATAGAATAAGCCTCTTAAAATAAATATGAAGGATCACTCTCATCCCCCCCGATGGGAGTGAGAACCACTCAGCTTGAGACAAGGTGCCAGGGCATCGGCATCTCCCTGGGGACCCCTCCTCCCTCAGCCTGTGCTCTTTCTGGGGCTTCGTCCCCAGAGCCTGAAGCCTCTCCAAGATGTTGGTCTATGACTTGACATTAGCAATATTATTAATGCCTTTGACTCATCAATTTCCTAAGATGATCGATTTGGGGAGACTTTCTACCGCGAATGATTCGAAAACCTTAGTGACTGAGAACGTTTGCCGATGAAAGGTGTGGCCCCATTTACCGCGTGCTGTGCTGACAACTGCGCTCTGTTCACTGGGTCCATTGGCTGAGTGACTGAGGTGGGCTCTGTTATCAGCCTCACTTTACGGACAAGAAAACCGAGAGCGTCAGGAGGTTAAATCACTAATTCAAGACTGTACCCCACTAAGTGAATTGAACCCAGTTCTTGCTGACTCCAAATCCCATTCTCAGTCTTGCCTCCTATTGTGACAGGGATGGCCCCCCACCCTGCTCACACTGCTGAGTGTCACCAGGTGCTCTCTGGAGCCCCATGAACGTCTTGACAAATGACCTGAGTGTACATAGTAAAAGCTAACTCTTGCCGCTGCATATTCTAGACACTGCGCCGTTGTTTCCTTGAGAGAATTAAATCGAACTCATCCGGCTTCTGGAGTTTTCAAGCTCTCTGTAGCGGAAAAATCACACTGCGTTCCCTGTCCCTACTCTGCTGAGTAACCAATGCACTCACGTCTATAAGGAAGCGACCTGCTCCCACCCCTCCCACCAATGTGCTGCCAGCGCCCTCCCCGACAGACAGGTCTGGAAAGCCACTGAGTGAGGAGGCCACAACTGAGCCCTAATGAACCATCTACAAGCACATTGTTGAAATCCCTACGAACAAATGTTAAAAATCCCTTTTACTTATTTTATCTTATGCACACATAAATTTGCTCTTTAATTAAAATGTCAGTGTTGTGATTTATTCATGGTGCAATTTCAGATGTCATGACAAGTATTAGGTGAGTTGTCTTTGGGTAGGGGTCTCCCTTCAGACTGCTCAAAATACTCTAAATTTACGTCTCTACTATTCAGAATGAGCTTGACTATAACCTTTCTACATCCCTAGTTGTAGACAGAAACACGTTTACCGCTGCACAATGAGACAGCCCGTGGGGTTGAAGAATTTTTGCAAACCTTCAAGGCAGGGTGGCTCATACCAGATTCCAGGGTCAGAACCAGGCAAAGGGAGAAATCAGATATCCGGATCAGGTTATCATTCCAGAGTGTACCAAAAAAGATGGTGTGTGTGTGTATGTGTGTGTGTGTCTTTTGTGTATGTTGTGTCTGGGTGCTGTGTGGATGGGTATGTGCACATATGTGTATGTCTGCTTGTCAAGGGAGAGAGTTGAAGCAGATCTGTAAACCCGGCTCAAGGTGAAGCAGGCAGGCAGTCCAGAGAGGTAGAACATGATACGTAATACGTGTCTAGCCAGGTGGTCCTGGAAGCCTGGGAATGGATGGGGGTAAACAGCAGAGCTCCAGAGGACTGGCTATACTGTCCAGGTGAGGGCCATGATGGCTACGCTCATGGGATGACCAAAAAGTGGATGGTTATTTGGAGATCAACATCACAGAAATAACTCCAAATTGAGTGTTGACAGAGGGAAACTGAAGACCTGGGAAGGGAGACATGAAGTCAAGCTTTCTCAGTCTCTTTCCCAGTGAGGATTAGAGTAAAATACAATTACACGCAATATCGTCTATCTTATCTGATCTTCTTTGGATCTGAGCTGTAATTTTCCCCGTGAAACCTTCTATGCATTATGGTTCTGGCATTTCCATTTATCTTCCAGTAACTATTTACATTTGCATCTGTTCATCTCTAAATAGTTTCTCTTTCTTTTTCCCTGGCATCTTAAGCTTTTTGTCTCTCAAATGACAACTGCACACACAAAAGAAATGCCTGACTCTGCACTCACATTTAGCTTTATTATGAATTCTGCTCTGTAGACAAATTTATGAATCCCAGGGTTCTCCCTCGAACTCATTTTGTTAGGATTAGAGGCAGAAATGTTCGTATCTTTTGTATAAATAATGCAAGCCACAATGGCTAGCTGCTGCTTGATGGAGCCCATTTCTTCTGTTTCATTTATAACAAAGGACCACAGTGATTATCCCACCTGGAGACCCATTTGGGAGCCCTGGAGCCTCAGCGACAAAGGGTGGAGGACTGAGGGGGACTAGACGGGGCAACACCAAATCCAGCTGGAAGCCATGGAAGCAAAGGCTTCTTTCTCATAGGGCACGGGTCCCACCCAGGGATTAACTCAGCTGTGAGCCAGACCTGGGTGACTCACGCCAAGGCACTGAGGCTCTCTACATAGTGACCTTCTTATGACCTTGGCTGTGTCCTGAGGGAGAGTTTCTGAGTTTCTCGGTGGAGGTGACTAAATCACAAAAGAGCCAAGGCACCTTGAAGCCTACTGGGTCCTTGATTACTTGAGGGAAAGAACACCCCTGGCTGGCCTTGGGTAAAACCTTTAGCTTCTGAAACACAGGGCAGAGGCAGTCATCCGATCAGAGCAGCCTAGTGGTGCAGCACAAATAAAGGCTTGCTTTTGAATCCTGGCTCTGCCACTATGAGCAAGTCACATGGCCCTTTGGAGCCTTTGCCTCCTCATCTGTCAAATGGGCTAACAGCACTCAACTGAGAGGCTGGTACTGGCGTAAATGAGCCATTGTACCATGACGGCACCATGACAGCTCCGGGGGTGGTGACTGGCACGGGGTTTCATGCTTCCTCTGAAGCCACTGCCAGGTCTCAACGGGTGGCTGTCAGGCACAGATTGGATATAAGGGGGAGGAAGAAAGTTCAGGTTCTCTTTGAAATTTATCTCACCTCTGTTTTCAGCTGTTTTGCTCTTGTGACTACCCTGGTGTCCCCTGAACAGGAATCCATACACCAGGAGCTGAGAAAATCCTGGGCGTGAGGCTTTAAAATCTCATTGCTAACTCTGCACTGATGGATAAAAGTAGGTAACTCAGGCCAGGCACCGTGGCTCACGCCTGTAATCCCAGCACTTTGGGAGGCTGAGGCAGGCGGATCACCTAAGGTTAGGAGTTCAAGACCAGACTGACTAACATGGTGAAATCCCTACTAAAAAGACAAAAATTAGCCTGGCCTGGTGGCCAAGTAGCACCTGTAATCCCAGCTACTTGGGTAGCTGAGGCAGGAGAATCGCTTGAACCAGGGAGGCGGAGGTTGTAGTGAGCTGAGATCATGCCATTGCACTCTAGCCTGGACGGACGACAAAGCAAGACTCCATCTCAAAAAAAAAAAAAAAAAAAAGTAGGTGACTCAGAGATTCACGGAAATCACAGGCAAACAGCCGAGGGTCTGCATCCATCCCTTGGGCTCCCTTTCTTTCTTTTTTTAGTTTCAGGGGTACATGTGCAGGTTTGTTATATGGGTAAATTTTGTATAGCAGGAGTTCGGTGTACAGCTTATTTCATGCCCAGGTGATAAATATGGTACCTGATAGGTAGTTTTTCAGTCCTTACACTCCTCCCACTCTCCACCCTCCAGTAGGCCCTGGGGTCTGTTGTTCCCTTCTCTATGTTCACGTGGACTCAATGCTGAGCTCCCACTTATGAGTAAGAACATTCGGCATTTACTTTTCTGTTGCTGTGTTAGTTTTTAACTTCCCCTTTGTTCACACAGTCGTGCCTCCCCCTGCCCACCTTCACTTGTCTTCAATACCCATTCTTCCTCTCCAGGAGGCACCATCACTCGCCTTGCTGCTGTGGATGCCCAGGATCTGGATAGGGACAGCCAGTCCCGTTGCCTCCCTGTGCCTATGATTCTGGTTCTCAACCTCCCTCAGCCTTCTTTGCAGCAACCCCCTAGCTCTTCTCCTTGCTTCCATGCTTGCCTCTGATCAACTCAATCCCCTCGCCTGGCCAGGCTGACCTCCTGACACTCACACCTGCCTCCAGTCCCTTGGGGACTAGCTGCTGCTTGTGAGACAGTCAAGGTGGCTCCTTGGCAGGGAGACCTCTGGAGTCCCAGGTGACCGCCCCCTCACCTCGTCTGCGTCCCCAGCTGTCCCAAACAATCCCAAACCTTCCAGGCTTTTCTCATGATCCTGCATCTTTCTGAAATTCCCTCTTCTTGGATTTCTAATTGCCCATTTCTGCCTGGAAAGCTCCATTTATCTCTCAAGAGGCAGCTCAAATGTCATCTTTTTTGCAAAGCTTCTCTGTGGTCTGTACGGTAGAATTAGCCTTCATCTCACTACACTTCTGCAAGTATCTTGGTGGCTGGGATCAATATTCACTCAGCACTTTCTATGGGTTCTGTCTCCCAGATCCTAGGGATACAAAGGTGAATAAGAAAGTCTCTGTCCAGCATGGTCTTTTTGACTAGGGGAGTGATGGAAAGTAAACAGCCAAATAAAATACAGTCAGATTGACGTTAGACTAGGAGAGGTGATCTCACCGTGAAGGTGGTCATTCACAGCATGCCAGGCAGATCTTGTAGCTGCTTCACAAACATAAGCTCATTTCACCATCATTACGACTTTGAGACGTGGAGAATACTACTATTTCCAATTTTGTGAATGAGAACACTTAGGCCTAGAGATGCCAAGACATTTGTCCAGTGCCACACCGCCAGTATGTAAGAGTTGGGATGTGAGAGTCATGCTTAGTCACTCGGGCCTGTGTTGCATTTGCCTGGGCTCACCAGCTTGCATCCATCCAGTGCTCAGTCCAAGGCTCAAAAGGAACTGTCACAGGCTATTTTCAGCCTAAGACTCGCTGTGCAGCCACATTCACATGGTGGCCACAAGCCCCCAACAATCTAGTTTGCTTGAATGGTCCTTACCTCATCCAGAGTCACATACATGAACTCACACCCCCATCTCTGCCACTTAGTAATGGAGACATGTACCCTTAGAATCACACGCAAAACCACAGAGTGCTGGGGGCAGCAGTTGCACAGGAGGCCCTTTGCTGTTAGCTCTCGAGGTCCGAGGGCCCAGCCTGGTGGCCCCGAGAAGCCTCACCATCTAAGAGTGAAAGATCTGGCCGGGCGCAATGGTTCACGCATATAATCCCAGCACTTTGGGAGGCCGAGGCGGGCAGCTCACCTGAGGTCAGGAGTTCAAGACCAGCCCGACCAACATAGAGAAACCCCATCTCTACTAAAAATACAAAAATTAGCTGGGCATGGTGGCACATGCCTGTAATCCCAGCTACTCGGGAGGCTGAGGCAGGAGAATTGCTTAAACCTGGGAGGCAGAGGTTGTGGCGAGCCGAGATTGCACCACTGCACTCCAACCTGGGTGACAAGAGTTAAACTCTGTCTAAAAAAATTAAAAAAAAAAAGAGTCAAAGACCTAAAAATGGATGACCACTATGCAGATGCAAATCTGGAGTTAAGATGGGTGAATATTGCAGATAATCTGTGAGTAATTCAGGGCCCATGATGCACAGAGTTCAGTGGGGCTAGTTGGGGCAGAAAAAAAGCAACAGAAGAATCGAGAAGCAGACCATAGAAGACCTGGGCCTGGACTGAGGGTTTGCCCTAAGAGCAATGAGGACCAGCAAGTGAAATACATAGAGAGTAGGTAAAGTATCCCTCACTCATATGACTGGGAACACTGCAGGTAGGCTTGTTAGGTTTAACAACTAAAAATACAGGACACTCGGTTAAATTTGAATTTCATGTATATTGTGAATCATTTTTAGTGTAAGTATATCCCACATGATATTTGGGACATACTTATGCTAAAAAGTTAATTGCTGTTTAACATGCTGATTGCATGGTATATACATAAATAGACATACAGCAAATGATTTTTTTCATTTTTTAGCAGAGACAGTGTTGCTTCATGTTGGTCAGGCTGGTCTTGAACTCCTTACCTCAGGTGATCCACCACCTCAGCTTCCCAAAGTGCTGGGATTGCAGGCGTGAGCCACCGCGCCCGGCCAAGGGCCACTTTTAATAGAGAGAAAGTGAAGGTCATTAGAATTTGAAGAACTCAGGGCATTGAGGTCTGCTGTATTGAAGGGTATCTACCTAGACACTCAATGGCCCTTACATTTATATACTTCCTAAAATGTTTCACAGAGAGCTTACCAGCTGTTCCCCCAGTTCTGTAAAATGTTCAATTTCTGTAAATAATGGGACTAATTCAAAGATTTAGAAACTCTGTGAGAAAGCCAGAGAGTGACAGTTGGAAGAACCAAACCCAACCTTTTTTATTCCACATCTTCCTCCCCACATAGACTCTCCCACAGAGTACGTCAAGAAATGTGTTGGAGAAAAAATATCTAGAGCAATGATATGCATTCACTTTGCCCCAAAATGCCACCCCATTCTATCATGGCTTTTTTCAATGGCTGAAATCATCTTCTTTTAATTCTCATAGTTGCCACTCAAATAAGAACCAAAGCAACACTCCCCCCTCTGCTTCAGGCTGCCTCTTTCTGGTCACTTGGCTATTTCCACAGTCAACACAGAGCTCCGTATGTCTTTTGTGGGTAGAGTGACCATCGCTGATCATGAAGTTGGATCAGTAATTGAAACTGTCAGTGCCTGTCTTTTTCAGCAATAACTTAGACACAGATTGAAATTCATTAGAGAAATTCTTGTCTGCATAAGGACAGCCTGGCCTGGAAGCATTTTGGAGAACAACACAAATGACTCAGAGATCACGCTCAGCCTTCAATTGCTCATATCTCACTCATCTTCTCCGTTGGTTGCATGTGCAGAAAATACACAGATCTCAATTTATATATATTTCCTAGTCAGTAAATATCTGAGAAAAATATTTCTGAGCAGCCATGGATTGAAAGGCAAAGAAAACACTGAAAGGCTTACATTCTGCAGCTGTGAGAGACCACATTGAACATTCCACCCATTCTCTCCCAGATACATGCAAGGCCCATAACTTATTCTGGTCTAGTTATTCAATTTGTGGTTCTACCAGAGTAATTCCATTTCCCATGCTCTCAGAAATATTTTAGAACGAGAGCAAAAATAACCTTTTATACGTGCACACATACATGCCACCCACAAGACAAACTGGATGGGTAGAGAAGATTGCTTGACTTGGCTCTGGAACACTTTTAGATGGTATCACTTTATTATACAGTGATGTGGGTCCCAAATGTGTTTCTAAGTAGCATCTGGTTTACTAGTAAGAGTTCGAGCTATTTAGGGAAAGAATCAGGACATGAAGGAGTTGGAGATGTTTACATCTAGAAAGAAAATATTTGTCCACTTGCACCCTGGGTGTGTGGGGTGCCATGGGAACTGGAAGTGTGGGGAATAAAGATCATGACTCTTTGAAGAAACTGGAAGAGCTGCCATGTGGCAGGAACACAGACTGACTTTATATAAAGACAGGTTGTGAGTGATGGGAAGGCAGATTTTGGTTAAATACAGAGAATGATGTTCTGATAACTATTGCTATTAAGAAATAGAATGGATTACTTTACGAGGCATGGAGTCTTCTGTTCGTAACAGTGTTTAAGCTGAGACTAGATGTCTGTTTTGGTTATCTGTTGCAAAAAAAAAAAAACTAACTTATTGGCTTAAACAAAATCTTTTTTTATTTATTTTCTCTTGATTCTGCAATCTGGGCAGGGCTCGGCAGTGGCAGTTCATATGGCATCATCTGGGTGGCTTGAGTGGGGCTGAGGGATCCACTTCCAAAATGGCCTCACTCATAGCTGACAGGTTGGTGCTGATTGCCTCTAGAAGTTAAGCTGGGGCTGTGGGCTGGAGGCCTCAGTTTTCCTCCATATGGCCTCTGCACATGGTTAGGCTGGCTTCTCAGAGCATGATGGTCACAGGTAGTTCTTATGTTGTGTCTACCTGTATCCAGATGGAAGAGAAGTTGCTAGGTCTAATTAAGGTTTAAGCCTAGAACTGGCAGAACATCTCATCTGCAACATTCTGTTGGTTGAAGCAGGGTCACTGGGCCATAGCAAATTCAAGGGGAGGGAACCACATAAAATGTGAATACATCATTGGAGTCCACCAAAGTTATGCTTTATCACAATGCCCAACTAGCTTTATGATAGAAAACATTCATTTTTCTGGGTAGAATGTTGAAATGAGTGATCACTGATGCTTCTTTGAACACTAAAACTCTTTGGTTAAATTTCCTTTCAACTTCCAGTGCCTAGTACAATAACAGGCACATCGTGATCATTAAAACAGTACTTATTAATTGATTGATTTCACACATTTTATGTTTTCAAGCTGAGACAGGGCTTCAGTCAATAGTTTCACAGGAACATAGATCTCTGCAAAACACAATGCCATTTCAAGCCAACAAATGATTATTCTTCATGCTGCACATATAAACTTGGTCTAAAGTAATTCATTTTGTAAATGCTGTTTTTAGACACACAAGCACAAGTCATTCTGGATCATAAAATCTATGGCACAATGTAAGGAATGATGGGAAGGTATATGACGTTACATTATGTGTATATTTTGCTACCAGAATTGATTTTTTTTAAAGATAACATTTCTGAGAATTATTAATGTAAAACACATTCACTATGGCAAATGTACATGAAAATGAGCACACAAAAAAGAAAAAATCATTTATAATGACCTGTAGGCAACTACTCCAACCTTTTTGCGCTTTTGTGCATATTGTAATATAGATTAACCTAAAAGGGTTATATTATTATTTCATTTAACTTCACCATAACTTATTTTCTATGATACTAAAAAATTCTATATTGAAATAATATATTTTATGTTAAAATATTTAATAATATTAAAATCCTTATAAATTTTTTTTCGAGATGGAGTCTTGCTCTGTCACCCAGTTTGGAGTGCTGTGGCATGATCTCAGCTCACTGCAACCTCAGCCTCCTGGGTTCAAGCAATTCTCCTGTCTCAGCCTCCAAAGTAGCTGGGATTATAGACACACACCACTATGCCTGCCTAATTTTTGTATGTTTAGTAGAGACAGGGTTTCACCATGTTGACCAGGCTGGTCTTGAACTCCTGACCTTGTGATCCACCTGACTTGGCCTCCCAAAGTGCTGGGACTACAGGCATGAGCCACCATGCCCAGCCACAAATGTTTTTTAATTAGTTCAAAATATATATAATTCTGCCATATGGAGATACCATAATGTACTTATTGTACTAATCCTAAGTTTAAAATTATTTAGAAATTTGGCTGGGCCTGGTGGCTCACGCCTGTAAACCTAGCACTTTGGGAGGCCGAGGTGGCTGGATCATGAGGTCAAGAGATCGAGACCATCCTGGCCAACATGGTGAAACTCAGTCTCTACTAAAAATACAAAAATTAGCTGGGTGTGGTGGCACATGCCTGTAGTCCCAGCTACTTGGGAGGCTGAGGCAGGAGAATTGCTTCAACCCAGGAGGCTGAAGTTGCAGTTGGCCAAGATCACACCACTGCATTCCAGCCTGGAGACAGAGGGAGACTCTGATTAAAAACAAAAGAAGTTTTGTTAACACTAAATATAATATTATAATTTTTTCTGCATAAAGTCTTCTTTATTTAGAAATATAGTTTAAAATATGCTTCAAGGAGATGTATTAACATTGCGTATTTTATTCCATAAACATTTATATGAACACCTACTACGTCTAGACATATTGCTAGGTTAATTAAAAAAAGCACCTATATATTGATTGTTCACTTACTATGCACCAGGTACTATATTAAAGGATCTACTTAGTTTACTAAGCCTTTGTAACAAATTCCGCAAACTTGGTGGCTTAAGCAACAGACATTGCCTTACAGCTCTGGAGGCTGGAAGCAGGGCTATGCGCCTTCTAAGGACTCTAAGGAAATACCCTTCCTTACCTCTTTCCAGCTTCTGGTAGTTGCCAGCAATTCTTGACAATCTTTTGCTTGGTTCTAAGTAATTGCTACTTAGGATCGAGTCACTCCAATCTGTGTCTCTGTTACTACATAACCATCATCCCTCTGTGTGCCTCTGTGTCCAAATTTCCCTCTTCTTATTAGGACACAAGTCACTGGGTTAAGGCTCACCCTCATCCTATATGATCTCATCTTAACTTCTTTACAGCTGCAAAGATATTATTTCTAAATAAGATCACATTCACAGATTTTGGGTGCACATGAATTTTTGGAGGACCATATTCATTCTAGACAGTGTTCCATGAATAATCTTTTCTGATCCTCACAGTTACTCTATTGGCTTAAGTATGTTGATCATCCTGGGGCTTAGAGAAGCCAATTATGTTTTCTAGGGTCACACAGTGAGGAAACTGTGGGGCAGGTGTTCAAAGCCAGGAGCTCCAGCTTCAAGGCCCCTCTCCAGTACACCAGATCTATTGCTAGAGAGGCTATTTGTATTGGAGGCCAACAGGTTAGAAAAACTAACAGAAGTAATTCGCTTGTCCAGTCAAGGGGATCATCAATCCCCAACCCTGTGGGTTACAATGAGCTAACTTTTTGTTTTTCTGTCATGAAAGGTGGAAGCCTTGGAAAAGCTGAAGAATGGCAGTAAAGAGGGGAGGACTGAACAGGGTCCCTTGGAGCTGCAGGTGGTAAGGCCAGGGAAGTCTTGCCAGGTGTTCAGAAGTAGCTTCAGCCACAGCAGGAAGCCAGCCATGGGACCCTGAGGTGTTCTGGGGCAGGGAGGGCTATGGGATGGTTCTGAGCTGTGCTGATGCTAGAAGCAGCAGAAGCAGAGCTTCTGGCCAATGAGATGTTCCTTTCCTAATGAAAATTTGCATCTCCCCTCCCATCCCATGAGAACAAGTGGACTGCTTAAAAATAGCATCAGTCAAGCCCCTCTTAGCTTCATTTCCACATTCACATCCTGAATGTGCGGTTCTAAACTTGGAGCTGAGAAAAGGCGGTTAAAAGATTGCCTTTCAGAAAATAATGAGCTTAATGGGCTCTTTGACAAATGGTAGAGATTTTCATTGTCTACTGTCCCTTTGTTTGAACTATTTTCTGTTTCTTTCTTTTTTTTAAGGTGACATGTACATCTTTGTTTCCAATAATTGGATCTGGGTTGAAAGAAAATCCTCTGTGAAATGAGTTTCCTGTGAAAATCAGACCTCGACCTTGTAAAGTGAAATGGTAGGAGGAAGCTTCTGCTTTAAAGACTGGAATTGTGGAAAGGTGGTCCTCCCCCGGTGCTGTTCTCAGAAAGGCAGGCCGTCGCCTGGAGGAGTGGAGAGAAGGGATGTCTCGATCTTAAAGGGGATGGGGCTGAGTAGTCCTGGGCTCCTTCTGCTGTCCCCTGTGGTGGAGTCACAAGACCTTTGGAAGCTGGCTTCCTTGCCATCTGCCGTTTATCACCTTAGAGACTCCTCTGTGCCGTGTCTATCTTCTTTGCTTCCACTTTTAGCAAGAAAAGGAAAACTCCCTTTTAGTAGAACACTATAAACTTTTCAGTTAAAATAGCGAAGGGAGCATATGCATCTAACATGCCTCCCTCATCCCAATGTCAAATCCAGAAAGTAACCCAAAAGAGAAGAACATACGTGAGCGCGGGAGACTGGGGAGGGTGCATTTCCACAGCACAACAGACACTTCAAGGGATTTTTGCAAAATGTCATGTAAGGGAAATGAGAGGCAGAGAAAGGAATGGGGACGTGTTGAGGGGTATGTGTCCTCCCCTACCTGGGGAGGCAATCGCAACCTCCATCTCTACCTTGTGGCCCATGCTACTGAGATAAGAGGCAGGGTCACATTCTCTGCCGAGGGCTTCACAGCTGTGCCAAGGAAGGCTGGGTCACCGGACACTTCTCTAGCAGTTGTGGGGCCCCTGGTTAGCAGCCAGGGTTGGCAGTGCTCATAGCATTACAGTGGCCCTGCCTGTACCTGGAGATGTCGTGATGGGGGCCCCCAGTGGCATGGCAGGGAGGAGGAGCCACTCCCCCTTTCAATAAGTGTCCTGAATCCGGCAGCCAGAGCAGGAGGTCCAAGGTGGTCCTCATTACAGCGTCTCCAGGTATAGGCGGGGGCACGCTAACACTGTGGGCTCTGCCACCCCCAGCTGCTAACCAGAGGTTCCACGGCTGCTGGAGAAGTGGCCAATGATCCAGCCTACTTCAGTACAGCTATGAAGCAACCTCTGATCTGCCAAAGTAAAAGGCGTGGTAAATCTGAGTTTAGACACTTTCAGCGGTATCCTGCACAATCTTGTCCTTCTCTTACAGAAGCCACCTTCACTGCCGTTGCTCTCTGGATACAGATCAGAACCCCTCTGCATGCTAAGCAAGCTAAGAAAAGCAGCAGGACATCTGAAAAGCCCTATGATGATGGCTCTGGAAGAAACTGATCTAGAAACTAAGAGCAAGTAGCATCCATATCATGACTCCCTAATTCCTGGGCATGACATAGGCTTATTCCCATAGTCAGGAAGACAGCTTTGGAGCACTCCCAATCTGTGCTCTCAATGGATACTGTTATCTGTGCATAGAGAATGACACAAGAGCAGAAAAAAGGGTTTTCTGATAAAAAGTACAACTACTGAATTAAATGAAAAAAGTTGTCTGAGGCAGAGGTTAGATGAGATGCTCTGAAGTTCTCAGAGGAAAAGTCTCCAGAGATTAATGAAGAAAGCAAAACTGAAGAGATAAATAAGTGATAGGCATGTAGAGATAAATAAATGACAAGGAGGACAAATTTAGGAGATTCAATACATCCGTCATCAGAATGTAAATGGCAGCAAAGCTCAGAGCAGGCGTAGAAGGGTTTTCTGGTAATAGATGACATTTCATTCTCTCATACTTTTAAAATCTTTTCCATAAATGCAGTTCTGAATCACCTTACATGTGTAAAGTTCCATATTTGGACTTTCTCTCCTATTTTCTTAATTAGCCTTGCTAAAGAGTAACTACTTTCAGGGTTTCCTAAGGATATCCATTTATAAGAATCACCTGGAGTGTTGGCTAAGAATACAGATTTCAGGGCCTCTCCCCAAATGTTCTGGATTTTAATTTGGGGAGGTAGGAAGACTTGGAACTTTAATTTTACTAAGCACTTGAGGTTGTCTTATGATCATCTCAGTTTGGGAAACTTGCATATTGTCATTGGCTTTTTGAATAATTAATTTGGATTTAACAATTTTATTTAATTTTTGTAATTCATGAATTTCTGATTTTGTCATCATCATTTTTTCCTTTGGGATTTTCCTTTCTTTATTTTTCCTCCTTGTTTAGATCTAAAGAGAAATCCTTGGCTGATTGATATTTTTCTCTTTTTTTGCCACATAATAAAAGCTTTTAAAACAGAATTTTCATCTGAGGGTAGCTTTGTCCAAATTCCATGGTTTTGTATAAGCAAAATTTCCATGGGTATTATTTTCTAAACAGGTTGTAACTCCAAGATAATTCCTTTCATTAATCAAAGCATCACTTAAAAATTTTTCACCTGGTTTTTGTTTTACTTCTAAAATTTTGTTAAAAATGTTAGTGCCGGTAAAGGCCTTAAGTGCTAGAAGCAATTAGAAATTAGAATAAAAACTATAGGCCAGACGCAGTGGCTCACACCTGTAATCCCAGGAGGCCGAGGGGAGTGGATTGCCTGAGGTCAGGAGTTCAAGACCAGCCTGGCCAACATGGTGAAACCCTGTCTTTACTAAAAATACAAAAACTATCTGGGCGTGGTAGTGCATGTCTGTAATCCCAGCTACTCAGGGGACCTAGGCTGGAGAGTCTCTTGAACCCAGGAGGCAGAGGTCACAGTGAGCTGAGATCATGCCACTGCCTTCCAGCCTAGGCAATAGAGCGAGACTCTGTCTCAAAAAATAAACACACACACACACACACACACACACACACATTTAAAAAAAGAAGAAAAGCTGTGGTCAATCTTGACGTCTAAACAAAATTATAAAGTTATTAGTAGGGATGTATAAATTTGGAGATAAAATAGATTGCAATATAGAGAAAAATGGAATCAAATTTTAGAATACATCAGTGTAGAACAGGGTTTCTCAGTAACGACAGTATTGACAATTTGGACTGGATGATTCTGTGTGTGGTGTTGGGGAGGACAGTTCCGTGCATCACAGAACAGCAGCAACAATGATATCTACCAAGAGATGCTAGTGTCATGCCCTCCATAACATCCCAGGTTGTGACAACCAAAACTGTTTCCTGGGAGTCCAAATTGCTGTGAGTAAAAACATATGATTTAGAAATGCAATGATTTAGAAAGAGGGAGGTCTATCCTTGCTTAAAAATGAATTTGGAAACTTGCAAATCTTAAATTCATCTTTGCCCCTTTCAGAATCTTTTCCCCAGCACTGGTTGGCTCCCTGGGCTTTGGAGGGGAGTGGGAAGTAGGAAGGAGATCATTCTGAAACATACACAGTAATGTGTTCTAATCAATGCATTGATTCTCCTTCTCCTCTGTCCAGTGGAACTCACAACTCTCTCTATTCTTGGCAACAGTTTCTTAAACCAACATTATTAAATTACCAACAAAAGCAGCTGGAACAATTCCAGCAAGAGAGTTAGCTCTTAATAGACTTCTCCAAAATATTTATTTTACATCACTGAGGGATGAGCATTTTAATCTCTTTTGCAGTCAGTAAATTGAGGCTTGGGGAGTTTAAGAAAGTGGCCCAAAGTTACTGATGTGCTTCTGAAGTGGAGGAGCTGGAAAAAGGGACTCAGGTAGCCTGACTCCTGGGTATACGCTCTGATTTTTTGGTTAAGATGAAGGCCACTTAACTGTGTCTCATTTGTCTCTTTCCCCACTGCTTGTAAAATTGCTCATAAAGCTTGTAAAACTGCAATGCTCTGCAAAAAAAAAAAAAATAAATAAATAAAATAAACAGATTGCTGAAGAATATGAGGCATTTTTTTCCAGATAACTGAGTTTCCTTGTTCCCCTTGTCTTTCATTTTGTTTCATGAAATTTATGTTTTGTTGTATGAAAGATAAGAAAAGGAGAGTCAGAAAATACAGATGCTATTACATCTGCTAATTCTGCTGATAGTAATCTATATTAATGAAATGAAGTAAAGCTACTTTGCAATAAAATATTTGTCATAGTATTATTTATAATGGCAAACCTTTGGAAAAGGTCAAATGTCCAAAATAGGGCACTGGGTTGCTAAACTATGATTCTGCGACACAATGAGTTATTACAGAAATATTTTAATTATTTTTTTGAGATGAAGTCTCACTCTGTCACTCAGGCTGGAGTGCAATGGCATGATCTCAGCTCACTGCAACCTCTGCCTCCTGGATTCAAACGATTCTCCTATCTCAGCCTCCCAAGTAGCTGCTAAATTGTTTTTATAATGTTATTTTACTAAACGTGTTAATCAGTCCATTCTTATATTGCTATAAAGAACTATCTGAGACTGGGTAATTTATAAAAAAAAAGAGATTTAGTTGGCTCACAGTTCTGCAGGCTGTACAAGAAGCATGGCAGCATCAGCTTCTGGTGAGGCCTCAGGAAACTTCCAATCATGGTAGAACTCAAAGGGGGACCCAGCATATCACATGGTGAAAAAAGGAGCAAGAGAAAGAGTGGGAGGTGACACATACTTGTAAATGACCAGATCCCTTGAGAAGTCACTCACTCACTAGGACAAGGATAACACCAAGGGGATGTTGCTAAACCATTCATAAAAAATCCACCCCCGTGATCTAGTCACCTTCCCCAGGCCCCACCTTCAATACTGGGCATTTCAATTCAACGTGAGATTTGAGTGGGGCCACATATCCAAACCATCTCACTAACTTTTTTGTTTTAAGGCATATGTTAATTGTAGAACGAATTTAATGGTACTAAAAGGTAGAAAGGTGAAAGTAAAAAATCACGTTAAGTATTACAGCACTCAGTATGGTAGTCATTAGGGCTGTTGATGAACTTACTGGCCCTCTCTTTTTCTGGACATAATAAAATGGAACTTTCCCTCACACTTAAAGTTCAGTGTGGTCATGTGACTTGTGAGCAGCCATGACTGTGCCCATTTTCCCACACACTCATCAACACTGGGTCCGATCAATATTACCAACCATTGACAATCTGGCAGTCTGACAGCAAACATTTATTTGCATTTCCTTGGTTGTCTGTCTTTGATATCTTTAGTTGTCTCTCTTTCTCTTTATTTATTTATTTATTTATTTATTTATTTATTTATTTATTTTGATAAAGCTGAACCATGTCATACTGAACATGTACTAACCTTTTGAGAAAGGACCCCTTAAGTCATTTAATTAATTTTGACTGTAAGCATTCTTTGCATATTAATCCATTGCCAGAAAATCTTTATCCCCCTTTTGTCATTTTTCTTTCAGTTTGGTTCATATGTTTTTTCACGAAGAAGTTGATATTTTATGGTCCAATTTTAACCTTTATGAGTTTTGGTCTTGTGGCATGTTTAGAAAACACTTCCTCACTTCAAAATCATACATATTCATCTAAAGCTGGATTCTAGTACCTTTTTGTTTTCATTTTTTAATACTTAAATTTTTTATAATCTAGAGTTTATTTTGGAGTAAGGAGAGAAATAGTGGTAGTATTTTTCCCCCTTCTTTCCTTCCTACCTTCCTTCCTTCCTTCCTTCCTTCCTTCCTTCCTTCCTTCCTTCCTTCCTTTCTTCCTTTTTGTGAGACAGAGTCTTGCTCTGTCACCCAGGCTGGAGTGCAGTGGCATGATTTCGGCTCACTGCAACCTCTGCCTCCCCTGTTCAAATGATTCTCCTGCCTCAGCCTCCCAAGTAGCTGGGACTACAGGCATGTGTCACCATGCTCAGCTAATTTTTTGTATTTTTAGTAGAGATAGGGTTTCATCGTATTAACCAGGATGGTCTCTATCTCCTGACCTCATAATCTGCCCTCCTTTGCCTCCCAAAGTGCTGGAATTTCATGAGTGATCCACCATGCCTGGTCTTGTCTTTTTTTCTTACTGGTTAATAAATTGTGCTGACACCACCTATTCAGCCATTTTTAAAAACCCCTATTGGGCTGGGTGTGGTGGCTCATGCCTGTAATCCCAGCACTTTGGGAGGCTGAAGCAGGGAGATCACCTGAGGTCAGGAGTTCAAGACCAGCCTGGCCAAAATAGTGAAATCCCATCTCCACTAAAAATACAAAAAATTAGCCGGGCATGGTGACACACACCTGTAGTCCCAGCTACTGGGGAGGCTAAGGCAGGAGAATTGCTTGAACCTAGGGGGTGGAGGTTGCAGTGAGCTGAGATTGTGCTACTACACTCTAGCCTGAGCAACAGAGCAAGACTCCATCTCAAAAAAAAAAAAATAAATCCTTATTGATTTGAAATTACGGTGAGATTTTTGGGTTTTGATGGCATGGGCATACTTATAATGATGCCTTATGAAAAGAACTGATTGAAACAAAATTGTAACAGAGAGAATGAGCCCCCATCTCAAGTAAGTGTATTTATAGAAATATTCTGGGAAGAATTCTATCATGCTGTTTTTTTGTAAAGTATTTTTCCTTAAATGCTTTTATATGTTTTCTAAAATTCTATAATGTATGATATTGCTTTATAATCAGGAAAACCACATCACGTATGCCATTTTAAAGCACCGTGTTTTTGAGTGATGTAAGCAGAAGAGCCTATCAATTCAATGTATTTTCCTTGTAGGATTGTTTTCCGGCCTTAGCTCTATTGTCGAAAGTTCTCCCAATTCTGACAACAGTACTAGCAAATGCTCTGCTTTACAATGCTTCCATGTCTCAAAGCCATCACGCCATAAACTTGCCAAGCAGCTAGGATAAGTTCAAGTTTTCTCGAATTACAGCACATATTTAGTGAAAAAAGTAAAATCCTAGGAATGCTGCTGAGTTGTGCAAAGTGAGATAAATGGAGATTTGTGGCCATGACATTCAACACACCCTCTTGCTATTGGTTGATTCTTTTCCTTTGGCTTCTGGTTATAACAGATTTTGAAAATACCTTGGTTTTAAAAAAAATATATTTTGAAAAGCTCATCATCACTGGTCGTTAGAGAACTGCAAATCAAAACCACATTGAGATACCATCTCATGCCAGTTAGAATGGCGATCATTAAAAAATCAGGAAACAACAGATGCTGGAGAGGATGTGGAGAAATAGGAATGCTTTTACACTGTTGATGGGAGTGTAAATTAGTTCAATCATTGTGGAAGACAGTGTGGTGATTCCTTAAGGATCTAGAAATAAAAATACCATTTGACCCAGCAATCCCATTACTGGGTATATACCCAAAGGATTATAAATCATTCTGTTACAAAGACACATGCACACATATGTTTATGCGGCACTGTTTACAACAGCAAAGACCTGGAACCAACCCAAATGCCCATCAGTGATAGACTGGATAAAGAAATGTCACAAATATACACCACAGAATACTATGCAGCCAAAAAAAATGAGTTCATGTCCTTTGCAGGAACATGGATAAAGCTGGAAATCATCATTCTAGGTAAACTGATGAAAGAACAGAAAACCCAACACCACATGTTCTCACTCATAAGTAGATGTCAAACAATGAGAACGCATGGATACAGGGAGGGGAACATCACATCGATACAGGGAGGGAGTGGGGGTGCTAGGGGAGGGATAGCAGGGGGTGAGGGGATTGGGGAGGGATAACATTAGGAGAAATACCCAATGTAGATGACAGGGGGATGGATGCAGCAAACCACAATGGCACGTGTATGCCTATGTAACAAACCTGCATGTTCTGCACATGTACCCTAGAACTTAAAGTATAATAAAAGAAAGAAAAGTTGAGCCACTTTTCTCTCAGGGCATCATGATAAGTATCACTTCTTAAAATTTATAGCCAGGTTCTCTACAGTAGCGACAATAGACTAATTAGCTCTGCCACCTAGGAATATGTTCCTATATGTCCATGTATTTATGATGGGGTTCAATTATATAAAATCATATAATTACAATTACATAAAATTATGCAATTATGTAAAACAAATGCATATACAAAAATTTCACAAATTACTGAATATCATCCCTAGGAAGCTATCATTTGTATCCTTCTATCATTTCTGTATTAAGTTTAAAGCATGTGACGTAGCGCTCTGAACTGTTTGGGGATAATCTAGTAATGAAAAAAGTACTGCATGAGAAGAATAATAACTGTTCATTCATGCCAGTTGTTAGTTCTGACAGGGGCAGTGCAGGGATTTTGACTGAGTAGGGGCACAGAGAGATAAGAGAAATAGTGCCAACCTATGCGACTGCGTGAGCTGAATCTTCCTGTTGAAGCTGGGAGGAAAAGGAGGCAGCAAAGGTGACTCCAGGCTTCCAGACGAGTGGCTGGGTGATGGTGGAACCATTCACCACAATCTGGAAAGTAGGGAAAGACCAGATATGTCCTCTATTCTTTCCCTTTCCACTCTATGCCCCATGGGACTGATCTTTATGTGCTATTTCAGTGGGGCCCTAATGCTGTGGCTTCTGGTTGCATTTGGCCAAGCAGCAGCACCAGTATAGGATCAAAGTGTGGGAGGATGGGGAAGTGAGGGCTCTTACCCGTGGCTGCCTCCATGCCAGGTTGCAGGCTGACAGCGGCCAAGGGCTCTCCTGCTGCCCTCTGGGTGCCAGGAACTGTCCAGCCTGAATGGCTCCCCTACGTGGCTGACGCAGGGGTACATCACTGTCCCTTGCTGGTTTTCTTCAACTTTGCCACACCTTGAAAACAGCTCTTTCATGAAAATGTTCTCAATTACCCTTTTTAAAGGAGCTATTGGTTTCCTACAGCTTTTCCTACTGTTACAAGAAGGATGACAAATATATTCGTTTGCTACCGCTGCTGTAATAAATTCTCACAAACTCGGCGGCTTAAAGCGACATGAATTTATTCCCTTTCAGTTCTGGAGGTCAGAAGCCAACAGTGGGTCAGCAGGGCTGCGTTCCTTCTGGAAGCTCTCAGGCGGAATCCATTTCTTTGCTGTTTCCAGCTTCTCTGGGCTGCCCACATTCCCTGACTCATGGCCTTGCAGAATTCTAGTCTCTGCTTCCACAGCCACCTCACCATCTCCAACTCTGACTCCTACTTTCCTCTGATGAGGGTCCTTGTGATATATTGCCCTCCCCTCCCAATAATGCAGGATAATCTCTCCATCTCATGATCTTTAACTTAGTCTCATATTGAAAGTCCCTTTTGCCATGGAAGGTGACATATTCAGAGGTTCCAGGTTCTGGAAATTAGGATGTGGACATCCTTTGGGCACCATTATTCTCCTTCCCGTACCACATTCTTCAGGAAAAATGAGTTTGATTTTCACATTCATATCTCTGCAGGAGTTGGAGGAGACATGGCTTGTGCTGTTGGTTATCTGGGTCTGGATGTTAATTTGGTTTTTAAGATCTTCCCTGTATATGCATCATGCAACATTCTCACATTGGAACTAGTGGAAAATAAAAACATAACTCAACTTTCTGTATTTGGTTTTGCTAAATCCTATAAAGAAAGCCATCCATATTCCAATACTGCTTCATTAAAATAGTCTTGTGAGCTACTTGGAAGGCTGAGATGGGAGGTTCACTTGAAGCCACAAGTTCAAGTGCAACATAGCAAGACCCTATCTCTAAAAAAAAAAAAAGAAAAGAAAAGAAAAGAAAAAAAGAAAGAAAGAAAAAATAGCCAGATGAGGTGGTGCATATCAGTAGTCCGAGGTACTCAGGAGGCTGAGGCAGGGGAATCATTTGAGCTCAGGATTTCAAGACTGCAGTGAGCTATGGTCACACCTTGCCACTCCAGCCTGGGTGACAGAGCAAGACTCTCTCTTAAAAAAAAAAGTCTTTTGAATGATAGTTCTCTTCTCCTTACACTTGCCTTTTCTATCTTATGGATGCCAACTCTCTCAATGTTATAGTCTTATAATTTCAGGCAATGGTTAAACAATTCCAAACTGAATTATACCATAATTTAAATGCAATTATTTCATATGTGGTTGATGTGCTTCTAAGACTTGCACACACTATATGCACTCTATCTTGGTATACTGGGCCATAGAGATACATTGTTACAGACTAGGATTATCTGGGTTTAGAAAATTGAGTGTTTTTATGTCATAACAATGACTTTTATGGGCTTAGATCCTAAATTAGTTTAAATACCACTTCAGCCTTTTATTATCTAAGTGTCCCTGAACTTATCCTTTGTTTGCCTCATTTTAAAAATTTATAGCAAGGATGGAATAATTTACCAGGCTATTATTAGACTAAATATAGTATGGATTCAAAGCCTACTCTAGGATCTATAACACATAAGGCACATAAAAACATTAGCTATCTGTCTGCTTTTCCGCTTAACTATCATGTATTGCAATAACACACCAGCAAAATATTCATTTTTAGTAAAACACGATTCAAAAGACCCTTATTAAACACATGCACTAAGTAATACAAGGCACTGAAGCAGACACAAAGATGAATGAGGTCCTTAGGAGGTCTGCAGTCAGTGAGAAGGGCAGATGAGAGCAGAAATCACCCTAATAAAGTATATTTATGTAAATATATCTCCTTACCCAGAATAATGATGACAGTTTTAGGCAGATTCCATCAGCTTTCCCATCTAATATTTGTTATTGTATACAACTGGCATTTTTAGCAATAGCTGGCTGGAATTAAGAGCACCATTTGTGGCCACGGAATGGAGGACAGATATTAACCGGGGTTATGGTCTGTGAATGCAGAGTTCTAACTAGCCGAGCTCATCAGCCAGCGAATACACATTTGCCCTGGAAAGTGGTATTGATTATAATCATGGAAGAAAAAGGATGTTTACTAAAAAGGAGAGAATGAATAATGATTACTGGATTCCATAAAAGACTTTCAAAATCCAATTCCATGCATACTTAAGTAGAGTATCCATTATGTATGTGCAGGGCGATGTGTGTGGGGGATACCGTGCAATGAATAAGACAGGGAAGAAATTGTCTTTCCCTCAAGGAACTGACAGTCTCATGGGGAGAAACAGACTCAAGAACAACTAAGGCAGAATATGACAAGGGCCTTGGGGAGAGTCCTAGCTTGTGGTTTTGAAGGAGGGAGAGAGTAGATTTGATTGGAGAGTCAAGAAAGATGTCAAGAAGTCAGAGCATTTGAAATGGACTGTGTGAATACATTCAAAATATTACACATGCATCACAGTTATTTATTCAATGTTGCTTACCTCTTGCTTTTCTGAAACTATTTTAAAAATTAATCAAGTAGCACATTATTACACTGTTATAAAATGTAGAGTCAAATATAAAAGTTCCTTTGCTTACACTTTCCATTTCTACTCTTTTCCCAGAGATTAGCAGCTGTGTATTATTTCAGAACATACTTTATGCATTTACTTACTTATATTTGTACTTATGCAAATATTTGAAAATAAAAAATATACATGATGTATAAAATGGCTCAGCACTTGCTTTTTAAAAATTTAACAATTTTTGGCTGGGTACAGTGGCTCATAACTGTAATCCTAGCACTTTGGGAGGCTGAAGCGGGTGAATCACAAGGTCAGGAGTTTGAGACCAGCCTGGCCATGGTGTTGAAATCCTGTCTCTACTGAAAATACAAAAAAAAAAAGGAAAACAAAATTAGCCTGGTGTAGTGACGAGCACCTGTAATCACAGCCACGTGGGAGGCTGAGACAGGAGAACTGCATGAACCCTGGAGGCAGAGGCTGCACTGAACCAGCCAAGATCATGCCACTGCACTCCAGTCCAGGTGATAGACAGAGACTCCCTCTCAAAAAAAAAAAAAAAAAAATTTGACAATTTTTAAAATCCTTTTGCAGGTGGGTTTTTGTGTATGTATCTCCTTTTTATTGGCTGGGTTGTAGTCTGCAGACCCACACTGCCCGGTGTAGTATTTGCTAACTACCAGGATCTATTTCCATTTAAAATAATTAAAATAAAATAAAGCTTAAAATTCAGTTCCTTCATTGCAATGACCACATTTCAAGTGCTCAGCAGCCACACATGGCTAGTGGCTACTGTAGGGGATGGGTCAGACTTGGAGCATTTCCATCACCTGCGGAAGCTCCACTGCCCGGCACTGCTCTGCACTACACCTGAGCTAATATTTCCTCAATCATTCTTTGTTGAAGCACATTTAGACTTTTTCTTACTTTTCACTATCATAGATGCTACAATGAACATCCTTGAACATCCATCTCTTGTGTACATAAGGGAGGGTTTCAGTAGAATGTATTTCCAGGATGACACTTTTGAGCTACAATGTAAACACATCTAAATTTGGAGAGATAATGTCAAATTTCCTCCTACAACTAGGTACCAATTACATTACTCAGAGAATATTTGAATGCTAATTTTTCAAATGCCTACCAGCCCTGGAGATTGCAAATCTCTGAAACTTTAACCACTCTGATGAACAAAAATAACACCTTTCTGTCTTTTTAATTTGCATGTTTTGATTCTTAGTGAGACTGAACATTTTAAAATAATTTTTAATTACCCAAAGAAGTACTGAGTATATATTTTATTGTATATAATTGTGTATATTAAAATAGAACAATAGTAAAATGTGAGTTTTTCTTCATCTTCCTAGTCCCCATCCCATCTTCACTTCTCAGGGATAACAACTATTATGACTTTGGTGTGTTCTTCTTGCCCTTGGTCTAGGAGAATTTATAAATTTACAGCATGCTTTTACATACAGAATGTATTGTTGATTTCTTTTTCTCCTTATACAACTAATCATGGTGCATTAATTTTTCAATAATGTGCAGTTTTAATTTAACAATATGTCTCGAAGAGATTCTCATGCAGTAGTAACAATAGCTAGTATTTACTGAGTGCCTACTATGTGCAATGAGTGAGCTTGACCCCCACACCCTACCAACACCAGATGTGTCTGGGTTTTGCTCATTGCTTTTTGATAAGAGGAATTAAATCTTGGAGATCTCCCAAAGGTCATGGCCAAATCTCTGCCTGAGAGGATTTCCTACTAAAGGAAGCCATGTTCTCCTCATTTTTTTTTTGCCAATTTTCTGCTTGGTGTGGCCACTGGTATGTAAATAAGCTTTCAGTCCTTGCCTATACTGTCATGGTCTCTCATGCAGCTTGCAGAAGCAAAACGGGGGTTCACTAGGAGGTGGAGGTTGCAGTGAGCTGAGATGGCACCTCAGCACTCCAGCCTGGGTGACAGAGTGAGATTTTGTCTCAAAAACAAAACAAAACAAAACAAAAAAAACAAAGCAGGGGTTCAGGGCAGACTCCTAATGACCTCATCGCAGCCTCCCTCCAGTCCTATATCCCCAAATTGGAGGTTACTGATGGATATTTGTTGGAGGCTCCTTCTCCCTCCTACTGGAATATTCCATCTTTCTTAGAAGGAATTTACCAAAGAGGATGCTTTCGTCTATAAATAAAAGAAAATCAGCTGGGCACAGTGGCTCACGCCTGTAATCGCAACACTCTGGGAGGCCAAGGAGGATGGATCACTTGAGGTCAGGATTTCAAGATAAGCCTGGCCAACAGGGTGACACCTCGTCTCCACTAAAAATACAAAAATTAGCCAGGCATGGTGGAGCATGCAAAAAAGAAAGAAAAGAAAGGAAAAAGAAAATCCACTCAAACTGACAAACAATCAAAGGCAAACGTTTTGCCTCCTTTAACCACGAAGCCCAGCAGTAGAAGCAATTCAGCCTGGTGTGACCAGAGCTGCAGCCACATTTCCCTGATGCTTCACTTTTCCCTCCTTGCATCAGGTTCACTGTCTGGCTGATGTCCCTGGTGTTGACTGAACAGCGTCCATAGCGCTATTCTTTGAACGCTTGCACCTTGGCAGTTAAGGTAGAAAAAAACTTCTCTCTCTTGGACCGTCAATATGAGTCTTGGCTTCCCTTTTAAGAAACCAACTTGGGTCATTCATCTACTCCTAATCAGTATTGCTAATCACTAATTAGTGATTCATGACACACTGATTCCTGAGTCAATCACTGTGACAAAGAGGATGAAACTGTATCAATTGTCCTAACAAAAATAACCAGATGAGTGTGGGAATGGTACCATCCAAACCAGAGGGTTCCTCCCCACTAGTGGGCTGGATGTTTGGGAGGCAACCATGATGACCACCTCTCAAGTTCTCATTCCGTGTGTTGGGTACCGTATTGCATAGTGTCCCCCACAAAATCACATATCTATGAATATGACCTTATTTGAAAGTAGGGTCTTTGTAGACGTAGTCAAGTTAACATGAGGTTATAATGGATTAGGATGGGCCCTAACCCAATGACTGGTATCCTTACAAAAGAGGGAAATTGGAGGCAGGCACGCAGAGAGAATGCCATGTGACCATGGAGGCAGAGATTTGAGTGACGCATCTTCAACCCAAGGAGCAGCAAGGACTGCTGGCAACACCAGAAGCCAGGAGAGAAGCACAAAATGATTCTTCCTCAGAGCCTCCAGACTGTGAAAGGATACATTTTGGATGTTTTCAGTTACCCAGTTTGTGGTCCTTAGTTGTGGCAGTGCTGCAACAAGAAGACTGAGTCCTGCATGGGTTCCTCAGGTTTTCCAACATGAAACGGAACTTATTCTTGATTTCCAATGAGTATGCAGATTTGTCCTATTTATGTGCTTTGATGGACGTCTTTAGAATCGGGAACTGTAGAGCTGGAAGCAGATTTGGAAACTATTGTCCTTTTTTCTGTGAGTCTTTTGCTCTAGAAAAATACGTTAAAGGAAAATAAAGAGGGAAAATGTTGATTGCAATGCTCACAGGATGGCTTCCTCTTCCCTTGAAGCTGTGATGTGTTTCTGTGCCTGTGTCCATGCATGTGTGGTTATGCGAAGACATGAGAGGGGAGAGGTTGGCAGTGGAAGGAATGCAAAGGAGACATAGTGAGAAAGAGAGAGAAAAAAGAAATAGAGACACATTTTATCTTAAGGATTTTATGAATTTATAATAAAAATGGTTGTGGTTATTGTGCCAATCTGTGCATCAGCTTTGGAATTCTTTGCTATATTATTTGGAATACAAATTTAGACATCCTTCTCTCTTATAAACCTAATTTATGTCCAGATAAATAATATAAAGAAATATGTGCACCATTTTTTTTTTAGCTGGTCATAGGGAAAATCATTCTTCCAAGTTCTTGACAAATAGGGCATTTTAGTTTTAAGCTAATATGAAGTTTGTCAACTTTCCAAAGGAATTCACAATAGCAGGGTGTAAATTTCAGGCATATAGTTTTTACAAGGGAATATAGATCTTTTTCAATTGATTTTCCTGGACTGTAGACGCAATAGGGTTCAGCTACATTTCTGTTAGATTTTACCAATATAGAAAAGCAAGGACCACAGGAACCTCCTGATGGTCATATGGAGGGAAAAAGTTATAGCAAAGAGTTGATCCAAATTAGAGATTGTACTAATTAAACAAAGGTTTCTGATTCATGTTAATTGCAGAGGCAACATCATGGAGTGACTAGTCTTTCCAATGAAGAAGGAAAACGAGATATGTTGTTACATATATAAAATTCATAACTGGGCAAAGGAATTCTAACCAGCTTTTTAAATATGCTTTAATTGTGAAGGCATGGGCAGATTATTAAATGACTTGAGATGTTGCTGAAAAGAAAATTGCATGTAATGAGAAAATGATTATTTGTTCTATGAGAAAGGGACAGTGACTGTGGTGGTCACAGCAGTATACCCCTAGCATTGTCCCTGACACACAGTGGATGCTCAGTATATAGTTACTCAATCAATACATTAATACCACTTTTTTAAAGTCCATTACTTATTGTATTTAAGAGACTGCTTGGCAGGAAATTGAAATTATAAATGTGGCTTCAGAATTTCTACAACTGCCATTCAATCAAGATATCTTGATGGAGTCCATATTGTAAGGGTAGGCTACATAAACACATGTCCTATCTTCATGGGATTTGCAGACTGATGGAGGAGACAGGCATTGATCATCTCATTACACAAACATGTGAAATTAACTACTAAGGAGCTATATGCAATGCCACAGATGTCCATGACAGGGCTATGACCTGATCAGAGAGGTCTAGAAGGCTTCCCAGAAGGGCTACATGACCTTTGCCATGACTGCCATTTGGAGAGTAAACTGAGTTCCAGAATTGAGTGCATGAAAGGGACGTAGAAGGGGTGATCCCAGAGTGAGCTAATGGGTTGTGGTTAAATCATTTCAGCCACACAGAGGTTGTCTGGCTAATATAAGCTGGCATCTATAACAAAATAAAATAAATAAGAATACAGTATAAAATTATTAATAAATGTGGATTTTCTAAAAGCACCTCCTTTTTGTGTTTTAGTAACATTTCTGGGAGATTTAAAAGTCTCTGTTTTTTTTTTGATAGCTCATTCAAGTGCTCCTTACTTATTCATGCTCCATATTTTAAGTAGATGATTCTTCTACATATTTTTTTTTAAGCTGACTGATATGGTTTGGCTGTGTACCTACCCAAATCTCATCCTGAGTTGTGGCTTTTACAATTCCCACGTGTCATGGGAGGGACCCAGTGGGAGGTAATTGAATCATGTGGGTGGGTCTTTCCCATGCTGTTCTCATGATAGTGAATAAGTCTCACCAGATCTGATGGCTGTATGAAGAGGAGTTCCCCTGCACAAGTTCTCTCTCTTTGCCTGCCAGCATCCATGTAAGACATGACTGACTCCTCCTGGCCTTCCACCATGATTGTGAGGCCTCCCTAGATATGTAGAACTGTAAGCCAATTAAACCCTTTTCCTTTCTAAATTCCCAGGCTCAGATATGTCTTTATCAGTAGCATGAAAATGGACTAATACACTGACTTTCCCATTTTTCTGATTACAGGAGTGGCAGTTGTCTTTGGCCCTTACTCTCAACTTGCTGCCATCTCTCCATCTCCATGGCCACCATCCTGACTGAACCAAGCTGCCTTTCCACTCACTCTCAGTTACCTAACTTGGTTTTATTTTTAGCAGAGCACTTATGCTGCCTTTTGTTTTCTTGTTTTTTTTTTTTTTTTTTTTTTTTTTCAATTTGTGTGTTTATTGATGGTTTCTACCCCTGGGACATAAACTGTGTAAAGGCAGGAATTTGTCTGTCTGGTACATTGCTGCATCCCAGGTATAGAGAACAGTGCTTGGTACCTGGTAGGTATAAAACATATTTAAGACATGAATTGATAAAATAGATTTGAGAGCAAAGAAAAAAGAAAATGGCACTTTCTTTGCAAACAAAATAATTTGGCAGTATTTCCTTTAATACATGGGAGCTGCTGGTTAAGGCAGTCAGCATATTCCACCCCTAAACCCTCACCTCCATCTCCTTCTCTCTTCCCACTTGTACAAGACTCAGGAAACCACAGAGAAGAAAGGGAAGTGGGCTCTTTCTTGGTTGTGCATTGCACCTGGGGAGCTGTAGTTCACATGAGTATAGCAAAGGACTCTGCCAGTCCTGCATCATATGAGACTTGTTTTTCCTACACAGAACATCAAAGGCAATGTTGTGCTCATGAATGATTAACAATTGGCTTTTGGGAGTGGGAATAAAAACCCTTGACTTGTAATATTTGCCAATTTCTGTAGTGTAACTACTGCTACCATGGTCAATTTCAAGGTACCAATTCACTGCACATGGAGCTCGGCAGATTTGCACAAAATCAGGTCTCATAAACTTGTACAAGTCGCCCCGGCACATCACTGAAAAAGCAAAGGCCCTCTGGGGTCTCACAAACTCAGGACTCCAGGTGGTTTGTGTGTCTGCAGTGGTTGTGACTCTCTTTTCAGATACACAGGTATGTTCTGTAGTTTTGTCAGTTTCTGATGGAACCATCATTCTTCCTGGCTGGTAGAAATATTAACTTGGGTCTTTCATCCCCCTTCTTAGGGTCTTGTCAAGGCTGTTACATGGCGCCAAGGCATAGTGAGGGGAGGGTTACCTCTGGTCCTTGGTCTAAGGAAACCGACCAAAACTCCACATCTGCCATTTGTTTTCTCAACTTGGATGGACTCTCTTGCCAGTCTTGATGACTACTTTAAAAAAAATGACCATTCTCTAATGACCAATAAGTGGGTGTTGAACAATGAGAACACATGGACACAGAAAGCGGAACATCACACACCGGGGGCCTGTTGGGGGGTGAGGGGCTAGGGGAGGGATAGCAGAGGGTGCGGGCATTGGGGAGGGATAGCATTAAGAGAAATACCTAATGTAGGTGATGAAGGAACGGATGCAGCAAAACACTATGGCATGTGTATACCTATATAACAATCCTGCACAATCTGCACATGTACCCCAGAAGTTAAAGTATATATATATATATATATATGACCATTCTGCTCTAACACTTGCCAATAATTGCCAAGCTATATGTGGTTGTGCCATGAGAACAGCTAAACAAAAAGATTGTTTCTTTTCGCTCCAAAAAAAGCATGAATGCATAGAACAACATAATGGCCATTTTCACTGCCAAAAACTAGGGTGGTGAGATTCTGTATCTTCAAAACTCATAATGATGGGCCTGAATCTCTGGATATTTTTTAGATGAGAACAGTCAATACATCACCAAGAAGCAGCTTTTCTGTGATGAGCATGCAATTTCTTTATAAGCAGGGAAAAATAGACTTGAATGTCATTATGCACAATTTTGAATGTACCACATGATCATAATAACTTTAAAACAAAAAATGAATAGAAAAAAGATTTGAAGAAAATGCACCCAACTGTTAACTGTGCATGTCTTGGATGATAAAAATATTTGCATTTTTGTTCCACTTTTTAAAGTTTCTCTACTTAAAAAAAATCTGAGCAATGCTTTGATAACAGGAAAAAAATGCTCTTTTAACTGGTAAAAGCCAGAGAGCAAGCAAAGAAATAAATCATGTTTTAAACACTACCAATGAAACCAAGAGAAGATCCTGGGGAGGAGGACAGATGCTTCCTTAAACTACTGTCTAGGGCAGGTGGAAGTCTTAACCTGGCATGGGAGATGGGAAGAGGCAGCAGCAAGAGGATGGGTTAGAGAACAGCTTCTCAAATCCTGCCAGCATACCCTTGGCACAGTCACTACCTGCTTCTTTACTGCAGACATTGTAACCACTGCCTGGGCTGTTGCTTCCAGCGTTGGCCAGAGTAAGGGTTCGAGGGATTTAGGGGCAAATCTAGGAAAAAGATATAACCATGTGGGGCAGTAGCACACACAAGCTTTGTCTGGGGATACTTTGACAACTTTGCTTTTGGACAACACCCCTCACAGCAGAATTTTGCGGGATCACTACTCGCAAGGGGAGGGAGGCAGGGGAACTCCTGGGGCAGAGAGGAATGGAAAAGGGGGCTTCTATGTCTATGTGATGCTGTTCAGGAGCACTGCAGATCCCCTGGCTCAGAGAACTCTGAAAAGCAGTATGGGTCTACAGCCATACCACCCTGAATGCACCTGATCTTGTCTGAAAAGCAATACAGGCTCATGGCCCTGTAACTCTGTCAATAAAGAACAACCTCTGGTGAGTTTCCATGGGATATGCAATGCAGGCAGCTTCTACATGGCTAAAAATTTGCTTGTTTGGGCTGTTTTTAAAGTAATTGGATGTGTATAAATCTGAGTTTGGCACCAGCAAGCTTTTGAGTTAAGAGGTCTCAGCCTGCAGTGAAGAAATAGGCAAGCTTGAGGCCAACACACAGAGGCAGGCCATCTTTGGCTGATTTTGTATTAGGATAGGATACCATGGGGCAAGGCAAAAGCCCTGCTGGGTGGGTTCTGAGGAGTCTGATGGGAACAGGTGGTGGCTGCCCAGCCTCTCTTGAGCAGTCCTGTTATCACATCCTCTTCCAAGTCAACAGATTTGATCAATTTCCACCCCAGGGACTGCCCCTTCTGCTGCTTCTGCTTGACCAGAAGAGCAAACTAAGGTTGTGGTGGCAACAGGCAGGATGCCACGGCCTGGGCTGCTCAGGACTGTCCACTCGGAAGTCAGTCCTTATCTCTTTGTAAGTTGATCAGGTCATGAAGGCTTGGTCTTTGGTATTTGCAAGAATATGTTGTCTACAAGAGACACTTAAGTGAAAAGGATACGTAATGCTTGGAAATGAAAACATTATTTAAAAAAGAAACAGTTAAATACAAGCCAGAACAAAGCGAGGTAGAAACTTCAATGTCTGATGAAATGGATTTAAGTTAAAAAAAAAATTCTAAGGAGCAAAGAAGGATGTTTTACATTTGTATGTTTGTGACAGGTGCAATAGAATGAAAAATATCTCTCTCACACAAACATGTAGGCATCAAACAACACAACCTCAAAATCTAAGATGCAAAAATTGATGAAAGGGCAGAGAAATAGGCAAATCAACTGTATGAGAGAGTTTAACTCATCTTTCTCTGAAACAGATTAATCGAGCAACAAATTAATCAAGAAATAACCATGATAAGCAGAAATACAAAGACCTCCACAGTGCCATTGATAAACCTGAGATATTAGATATATATAGAATTCAATATCAAATAAACAAAAGAACTACATGTGCTTTTCAACCAAATCTAAGAAGCTGACCAGAAACATGCACACTGTCCATCATAAAGGAAGTTCTAAGGAATTAACATTTGCATACTCAGTTCTCCAACCACAACACAACATAGTTAGAAATTAACATCAAAAGGCTAATTTTTAAATCCCATATCTTTGGAAGTGAAATAATATATTACTAAAGAGCCTATGGGTTAAGAAGGAAATAATAAATCAAGACATATTTGAAACTGAATGATAATGAAAACATTTCATGTCAGAACTTTGAAACACATCTAAAGTTGTCTCCAAAGATGACAGTCATCAATTTACATTTATCAGGAAACAAGAACGTTAAAAATAAATTTTCATCTCAACATGTTGAAAAAAGACCAGTAGAGCAAATCCAAATAAACAAGATAGAAAGGTAGAATACAGGCAACGGCAGAAATCAGATAGAGAAACAACAACAACAAAACAACAAAGAAAATTGACAAAACCAAAAGCTGGTTCTTTGGAATGATTATTAAAATAAATAAATTGCTGGCAAGGTTGATACAGAAAGAGAAAGAGAGAGTGAAAGAGAAAGAGAGAGGGAGGGAGAGGAGGCAAATAATCAAAACAAGTAATAAAAATAAGTAACCACAGTCTAACAATAAGCTTTTTATGGTGGCTCCATTCCCAGAAAAAATTAAAACGCCAAACTGGAAAAAAAAATACAACGTGAATAGACTAGTAATATTTATTTTTTATTTTTATTTTTTTTACAATACTAAGATATTTATTAAAAGATACACAAGAAATATATGACTACACAGGATTCTCATTGTAAAATATTTTTAAAATGCAGAAATGTCAAATAAAATGTGTAAACCAATTGTGAATTATATAGGCTATCTATGCAAGTGCATACAAAGGTTACTTTAAGAAAGTTCTGCAATTCATTCGACTTTGTAATTTTGAGCTCCCAATCTGCTTGATGAAAAAAAAATGTAATCTAAACCTTTTCATGTAAACTCAAGCAATTAATGATTAATAAGACATGAGTAAAAACAATAAAATGAAAGGCTCTTCTTCTTCCCTTTCTTCCACTTCCCCATTATCCTTGGGGTGAATCAAGTTCAGGAAGAACTTTATCCAGGGTCATTTTTACCTCCTCAGATTGGATTCTCTGGAGATACATGAGCCCCAGTGGCCATCTCTGTTGCCATTAATTGAGATTATTCTGGTCTTACCATGGTCCTTATCAGTATAGTCCTTGCACTTGGTATCTTTCTTATGACCATTTTGAGGCTACTGTAGGTCTTCTAGACTTCTCTCCACCACTTCTTGAGAGCACCTGGGCATTCATCTGTGCCCTTGATCCTGTAAAATAGTGGAAGAGATTCAGTGAGGTGTCATCAATCCATCACCTGATGCCTTACTCACCCATTTCTACTCCATCAGTATTCAAGCCTTTTCTAAGAGGATTCTCTGAAAAGTGAGGGGCATACCTTCTCTGCTTCAATCAGATTCCTTCCTTCCTTCCTCCCTTCCTTCCTTCCTTCCTTCTTTCCTTCTTTCCTTCCTTTCTTCTTTCCTTCCTTCCTTCCTTCCATCCATCAGGGTTTATTTGGGGAATGACTAAGAGTGGGCTTTCCACAATATCTAACCATGGTGCCATCTTCTCCAAAGGCTGAATGCCTTTATTTTATTTTGGCCAAAAAACAAAAAAACAAAAAATACTGAATTCTTTCCAACTCCATAATGTACGGTATACATTTCATATACAAAGTACTTTAGTATGTAAGCTTTTGATATTCAAAATCATTCTTTGTAAATTAAAAGAGGCTTTCCACTGTAGAAAAGTTTCTGCACTGCAAAAGAAACGATCATTAGAGTGAACCGACAACCAACAGAATGAGAAAAAAATTTCGCAAGCTACCCATCTAACAAAGGGCTAATATGCAGAATCTACAAAGAACTAAAGCAGATTTACAAGAAAAAACCAAACAACCCCATCAAAAACTGGGCAAAGAATATAAACAGACACTTTCTGAAAGAAGACATTTATGCAGCCAACAAACATATGAAAAAATGCTCATCATCACTGGTCATCAGAGAAAGGCAAATCAAAACCACATTGAGATACCATCCTATGCCAGTTGGAATGGTGATCATTAAAAAATCTGGAGACAACAGATGCTGGAGAGGATGTGGAGAAATAGGAATGCTTTTACACTGTTGGAGGGAGTGTAAATTAGTTCAACCATTGTGGAAGAGAGTGTGGTGATTCCTCAAGGATCTAGAAATAGAAATACCATTTGATTCAGCAATCTCATTACTGGGTATATACCCAAAGGATTATAAATCAATCTATTATAAAGATACATGCACACATATGTTCATTGTGGCACTGTTTACCATAGCAAAAACCTGGAAGAAACCCAAATGCCCATCAATGATAGACTGGATAAAGAAAACGTGGCACATATACACCATGGAATACTATGTAGCCATAAAAAAGGATGAGTTCATGTCCTTTGCAGGGATATGGATGAATCTGGAAACCATCATTCTCAGCAAACTGACATAAGAACAGAAAACCAAACACCACATGTTCTCACTCATAGGTTGGTGTTGAACAATGAGAACACATGGACACAGGGAGGGGAACATGACATACTGGGGCCTATTGGGGCATGGGGGGATAGGGGAGGGATAGTGGGGGGTGGGGAGGTTGGAGAGGGAGAACATTGGGAGAAATACCTGATGTAGGTGCTGGGGGGATGGAGGCAGCAAACTACCATGGCATGTGTGTACCTATGCAACTATCCTGCAAGTTCTGTACATGTACCCCAGAGCTTAAAGTACAATAAAAAATTAAAAATGAAAGTAAAAATAAAGAAGAAAAAAAAGAATGCAGAAAAAAGTCATCTGAATTTCAAAAAGATTTTTATAAATCTCATGACTGAAACATCTGCATTGAAAGTTGAAAAAGTTTTTTAAGTTTAGACTGGTAAAATTTAAAAAGTTGAAATTGTCATTGAAGACCTTCCCTCTTCCCCAGAACTCAAATCTAGATGGTTTCACACATGAGTTCTGAAAAACTTTCAGAGAATAGTTAATTTCTGTATCACACATGTTCTTTTAGAAAGTAGAAGAAGGAATAGGCTACTGCTCATTGTATAAGTCATCTGCAATCTTGATTCTAAAATTAGGTAAGGACAGTTCCCAAAATGAAAACCATAGACCCGTTATATGTTTGAATGTAGGAGCAAACCGCCTAAATAAAGTGCTAGCTACCCAAATCCAACAGTACATCTCATTCATTGTGATGAAGACGGTTGCTCTGATACGAGGACATTTCAAATCAGAAAATGCATCCATGTAACTCACCACATTCATACACTCAAGGAGGAAAAAAATCACACAATTATCTCCAATGTGCTGAAAAAGCCTTTGTTAAGATGCAACCCTAGCAATCCTGGAAGAGAAAGGAATGTCCTTACTGGCAACCTTGCACGTAGCCACACCGACAAAGGCTTGAACTACAGCTGAATCTGAGACTTGGCAAAATGCCTTATGGTTCTCCGAGAACACAAGAGGATGAGAGGCTGGTGAGGAGCTGCTATAAGGCCACTGCCCTCCCACTGCCCTCCCATTGCCCTCCCACTGCCCTGCCTCCCCTGGGAGGCTGTCAAGAGACAGTGTCTCATGGCTTCCTGGTTGCTCTGGGTTCTAACGAGGTCTCACCCCTGCCTTCTACAGAGCTGCAATAAACCACTCAACCATGGTCTAGGCTTTGCTCCTCAGCAATGAGGTATCCCATAACTTCACTGCAGTCATTGACCTCTTCTGTTCTCTTGTCACTCTTTTTGGTGTATGAAACGAGGACTGAGGATGTCGGCACTTTTGACTTACACTTTTTTTCCACTTCTGTTAGTAATCAACTGTCCAAATCTAAAAGTGGCTCATTTTGTCATTACCAGTTGAATCAGTAAAACTTCAAAAGCAAAGTCAGAAAATGAATGTGATTAATTTGATTACATTAGCATTGATAATTTCCATTCATCAAAGAGCAGTGTAAATGAAATCATTGAGAAATCACAGAATAGGAGATGATTCTTACTGTACCTACGATAAACAGGAGATTGCTATCTAGAACTCACAGAACTCCTGCAAAACAATAAGGAAATGACAGCATCCCAATAGAAAAGAAAATGGGCAAAGGACAATTATGAATAAGCATGTTAGAGAAAAAAATCCAAGAAACTTAGAAGCATCCAAAGAAATATTCAGAGTCATTAATGATCAGATCACTAAAAATTAGCTCAGTAATAAGACGTATCATTCTACTCTTAGACTGGAAAGCTCACTCCTGCAAGCTCTCTTGAGAAAGTCTCCGTTGCTTATTATGGCTTGTGCATCATCATAGTGATGAGAGGGGCAGGGAGAGCTAATCTGAGAGAAGACTGTGAAAGATCCCACATCTGCAAAAGAGGCCTTTTCTACAATTAAAATGCACCAACATTTACTTCTTCAAGCCGGGTTGGAGATGTTTTATTTCCTGCTCCCTACATTACAGCTTCTCAAGAAATTGCAAGCCCAGTGGGGCTAAGATTTTATTACAGAATCTAGGCATTTTAAAGGCCATGATAATAACAAGAGTTCTTATAAACAAATAATATCATTTGAAACAAAAACTTTTATTAATAATTTTATAATTTTTGCCACGAAATAGTTCAAAAGTCCATAAGTATGAATGAGTATATTGCTCAGGGTGGTCTCTGGGGACAAAGAGACACAGCTAACTGAAATATCATCTGATATTTGATCTAGATTTTAAAGGACAAATGACTGCAAAAGGGTGAAAGGCTGGGGTCATTATGAAAGCATTCTGGAAACGGGAAGAAGTTTAGTGTGACAGGGTAGAGATGGAGGGAAAGGTAGGACATGACTCTGGAGAGGTACGCAAGGGTGTGAGCTGCCTGTATGGATCATGGTGAGCCCTAACACCTCAAAGAAAGGAAATGGCCTTATAGGGTTTGTTTTTGAGGTGGAAAATGCTGGTGGTAGAAAGAAGAAAGAGCTAGAAAAAGGAGAGATGAAGGAGGGACACTACTGAAGGGTCAGGCTGAAAACGCAATGGTAGAACTCAGCATCTCAGAAAGACAAATACATAAACCAGCATGGCGGCTGGGGTTGTGGGCTAAGCCTGGTCGGGGCAGGGAGTCGTTCTCCTGGGCATTTCGTCACTAGTGAGGTAAGAGGGCTCTGGCATTCCCAGACTCCAGGATTTGCCTCCTTTCCCTCCCCAGACCCTGCTTTCCCCCAGCTGCCCTCTGACCTGAGGCTCTTCTCCTTCCCCTCTCTTTTAGCCTTGCCATTTTCTGTTCCTCTGACCTATCCCTTTTCTGAGAATCACTGAATTTAGAGCTAAAGTAGTTACACAGATCACTCAGAATCTTATGGTTGTTTGAAGGACCAAATTGCTCACGGGATCAATTGAAAGAGAAGACAGAAAATGACTCTGGCCTTGGCCGACAATCTTGGCCACTCATTCAGTCACCAGTGCCTTTTTCATCAGATGTGTTCTCAATCATCATCCTTACATTGGAGGCATTTGTAGAAAGGAGAAAGGAAGTTTCAGTTAGTCAGCATATCACATTTCACATTGATAAACTGGTTTGTGTAGTACCCACTTTCCCATTTGCAAAGAGATGCAATAATTCATCAGTATCCTATGCCCTTACTCCTCCTTACGGATTACTGAACTCAGGCAAAGGTGGTGCGTTAGTTTCCCAGGAATGCTGAAGCAAAGTGCCACAAGCTGGGTAGCTTAAAATAATGGGAATTTCTTCTCTCACAGCTCTGGAGGCTAGATGTCTGAAATCAAAGTTCTTAGTAGGGCCAAACTCTCTCTGAAGGTTTCAGGGAAGAATCAGTTCCATGCCTTTCTCTTAGCTTCTGCTGTTGCTGGTAACCCTTGGCATTTCTTAGCTTGTAGAGGTGTTGCTTCAATCTCTGCTTCTGTTGGTTGGCACATGGTGTTCACCTTGCATGTCTCTGTCTCTGCATCTCTTTTCCTCTTCTTATAATGACACGGGTCACACTGAGTTAAAGACCCACCCTACTTCAATAGAATCTTATCTTAACTAATTACATTTACCACACCCTATTTCCAAATAAGGTCACATTCCAAGGTTCCAAGAAGAACATTAATTTTGGAGGACACTATTCAACTCAGTACAAGTACTCTTGGTTGGCTTAATTTTACATTAGATTGACCTTTGGCCTTACCTAAATTATTAGGGATGCACCTACTTCTTACATCCCTCAGTTGCTTTCCCCATGAAACCATGGCCAGTAAACCAAATCCACAGACGTCCATGCATGCACCCATCCTGGAAACATTTATAGGCAGATGGCACATGCCAGGGATCATGCTAATGAAGAAATCAATCGAGGGGTTCACCTTCCATGAGGGGAACAAACACTATAAGCAAATAAATTTAAATAATGCTAATAGGAGGGCTGCAGAAGAGAGAACCTGGCCAAATCCGAAATGAGGGTGCTGAATGAGGCTTTGAGGAGGAGGTGAAATTTATAGAGGAATCAGAAAGGAAAGGGACTTTGGGCAGAAGGGTCAGGCCAGCACATGCAAAGGCACAGACTCATGAAAAACATTGGAACTGGAGGAGCTACACATGTTCCTGGTTGATTGGAGAGTCGACAGTGTCTGGGAGCACCAAGAGAAGAGCTGGGAAAGATGATTACAGACAAGAGGAGAGATGGGAGTAGGAACTTCAGCTTGCAGATTGTATTAGTTCATTCGCACACTGCTATAAAGAAACACCCAAAGGCTGGGCACAGTGGCTCATGCCTATAATCATAGCACTTTGAGAGGCCGAGGCAGGTGGATTGCCTTAGCTCAAGAGTTCCAGACCAGCCTAGGCAACATGGTGAAACTCCATCTGTACTAAAATACAAAAAATTAGCCAGGCATGGTGGTGTGCACCTGTAGTCCCAGCTTCTTGGGAGGCTGAGGTAGGAGAATTGCTTGAACCTGGGAAGTGGAGGTTGCAGTGAGCCGAGGTTGTGCCACTGCACTCCAGCCTGGGCAACAGAGCAAGACTCTATCTCCAAAGAAAAAAAAATACCTGAGACTGGGTCATTTATAAAGAAAAGAGGTTTAATTGTCTCACAGTTCTTCAGGAAGCATAATGCTGGCTTCTGCTAGGCTTCTAGGGAGGCCTTAGGAAACTTAACAATCATGGTGGAAGATGAAGGGGAAACTGGCCCATCCTCCATGGCTGGAGAAAGAGCAAGAGAGAGAGGGGAGGTGCTGCACAATGTAAATAACTGGATCTCATGAGAACTCACTCTTCATCCTGAGATGAGCACCAAGGGGTAGGTGCTAAACCATTCATGAAGGATTCACCCCCACCTTCCAACCACCTCCCGCCAGGCCCCACCTCCAACACTGAGGATTGCAAATGAATATGAGATTTGGGTGGGAACACAGAGCCAAATCATATTCTAGGTGACGAGGAGGACTTTAAGCAATGGGTTAAAACAAAACAGCAGTCTTTAAAAATGCACCTGGAGAGCAGTGAGAAGGATGGATTGAAGAGGTAGAGACTTGAGGCTGGGGTGCTGGAGTGGACGTTTGACTGCAACAGTTGAGAGACAGAAGGAAAACAAGAGGTTAAAAGTACAGATTTGAGAGCCGTGAGTGTTTTGGACATAGTCGTGGATGTGCCTATAGGGTGTACAGAATTTTCTGAAGCGATCAGTGGAAGCTCAGATCTGAACATGTGCAGCCCACGGGAGAAGGAGCCGGTGGGAAACCAGGAAGAGAGATGAGGATGGAGTAGGAGGACAAGAGACAGGGACATGGCAGCAGGCTGCTTCTTGGACCGAAAACCATGGGGAGGTGGAGTACACAGAACATTTTGGGCTCAGAAACACAAGCCACAGAGCCCCCTCCCCCCACACCCTGCACACACACACACACACACACACACACACAGTGTTTCTATAACCATGATTCCACATTAGAGAATTTAGCTTTCTGAATTTATGAAGTTAGTATTTTGGTGATGATTGTTAAGATATATCCACTCAAATGTCAAGAGCAGCTAAAAGCACCTCATAAAACCTTTAGAAATATTTTTTCTGAAGGAAATTTATTACAGCAAATGCATTCCATAGACAAAGAGGATATTAGAGTTTTTCCATACTTCTCTAAGCCTACTATGCCATAAAGGTGTTTCCTAGGATGAATTTGTTCAGTGGGTGGGATGGAACTCCAGTGACACTTATAAAAATGACATCCAAACACACACACACACACACACACACAGAGACACACAGACACACACACACACACAGGGTTAATCAGTTAATCAGCTGTTTAAGTTCTTTCCTTTCTTTCTTTCTTTCTTTCTTTCTTTCTTTCTTTCTTTCTTTCTTTCTTTCTTTCTTTCTTCCCTCCCTCCCTCCCTTCCTTCTTTCCTTTCTTTTCTTTTCTTTCTTTCCTTCCTTCTTTCCTTCTTTCTCTTTCTTTTTCCTTCTTCCCTCTCTCCCTCCCTCTCTTCCTGCCTTCCTACCTTCCCTCCCCCCTCCCTCCTTCTTTCCTTCCTTCCTTTCCTCCCTCCGTTCTTCCTTCCTTCCCAACAGAAAACTTACAGAGCACCTATAGGCAATTTTCTAGATTTGCACATTCGGGCCTCAGGAAATGGTGATAATCATCAGGAAGTAGGGTCTGTCCAATCCAGCTATATATAGATAACACCTAAGGAATTTAAAAATTTTTTGAACATCTTTATGAAAGTAAGAAAATGCTTTTTTTAAAAAAAAGAATAATGGAAACCACACTGATGAGACAGCCACTTAGAATTCATCATGCCTATACACAGCCAAGCATGCATCAAGGGCCTGTGGCCCGAGTACATGTCTTTCTACAGCTCCACCGTGCTGAGGAAGTGGTGGTTTTCCTGGGCTAGGTGTTTGAGAGCACAGTTAAGTTGACCTGTGTTCCTCAACTCCAGGCTCTGCAGTTCTCTCCTTTGGGGTCCATCCTACTCTGGTCCACTCTGTCAGTGCAAGGAGGTCAGATTTCTTTTGGCTAAGTCTTGGTTTCTTTCTACACACTTGTCCAGAGCTCAAGCTTTGAGATCTGACTCTTCATCAATTCATATATATGAAAGATTCACAAATTCTAGTTCATCTTAGTGGACCAAACCACATGGCAGGTGGTCTTGTGCTTTTAGCTGGAAGCCCTGTATCTGCAGCCTCTCACATTCTGGTCTCCCTGTGGGGAAAGAGGAGCCTTTCTATGGAAGGTTTCCATTGCCTCCTGCCAGGTGCCTAATGAAAACGATGCTAGCCACTACACTTCCTGCATAATACAGTTACCTATCTGTCCAGCCAACCCTGTCCTCCAGGGCTAACAGATAATTGCTGCTTAATTATGTCGTAGTCGAAGTTGCATAGTTACCTTGTAAAATGCAATGTTTCTAGTTGCCATGGCTTAAATATGACAGGTAGATTTATCTTTATATAGTCTATGAATTTGTACTGATTTTATGCAACAGGTTTCCAAAGTCAGTTCTTGTTATTTTATTCTGCATGTAAGCCTTTTCTGCAGAATCTTTCCTTCCTATGTCTTCCTGGATCCATGTCCCTGCTTACCACTTCAAACTGGGTTCTTCACCCTGGAGCAGTCCCCTTACCCTTTGGAATACCTGGACCAAGTTTTCAGATGAGCATGAGTTGAGTTCACCCTGGAGCAGGTTCATCCTGGAGCAGGTTCCCCTTCCCCTTTGAAATATCTGGACTGAGTTTTCAGATGGGCATGAGTTAAGTTAACTCTGGAACCTCTGGAGCAGGTTCATCCTGGAGCAGGTTCCCCTTCCTCTTTGGAATGTTTGGACTGAGTTTTCAGATGGGCATGAGTTAAGCTGCTGCTCTTTTAAAGATGCCGTTTCTTAGCAACAATGAATTGCTTGCTTTGTTTTCTGTGGATCGATTGTCTCTGCCTGCTGCTCTCAGCTCCATTTTTTTCACACTGATCATTGGGAATAAATATTGCTGATGAGCTGAAACTAACATGCTCCCCGCTCCAAAACAAACTAAAAAAACGAACCAAAGGAAAACATTGAGGGACTATTCTAATTGTCCTGTTCTAGTTGAGTATTCACAGTATTCATCAGTACTATTTAATGTTTTATATACACTCCAAATGGGCTTGTTATTTTAGTGTCTGAGCAATTATTGCCAGTAAACTTACAGATATACATATACACGATTTACTTTTATTTCATTATGAATGCAAGTAAAATATTATTATCTTTGTGTGCTCACTCACTGCTTATGTTTCTTGTGTGAGTTGGCCAGTCAGGATCTCTGTCTATTTTTCTCCTGTGGCCTTTGTTAGCAGAGTTAAATTTCTTTCTCGACCACCACTCACCAGCCAGGTAAGCATGAGTTCCATCCACCCAGAGCCTCAGACTATGCATCGCTAAAGCAAGAAACAGACTCAAGAATCCCCAGGCCCTTGGAGGCCTGAGGAGGTCCTCTGATTTTAGAATTTTCTTCCTTTTGCCCCAGAAATAAGTGTTAGGAAGGAAAACTTCAGAGCAGTGTGAGAGAAGGAAATGGGGGACCCTACTTATTTTGGGGCCATGGAAGTCAGTTCTGAGAGGGGAACTGAGCATGAGGAGCAGGCAGGGGCAAGGGGAGACGTGAGCATGAGCAGAAGTGGCCAATTGCAGGACAGAGTAAGGGAACGAGGAGGGGGAGGCAGGAACCTTCAGGGGCATCTGGCGCCAGGCACAGGAGGTGTGAGAGCCTCTGGACTAGCTCTGAAACAGATGAGAATAACTGGGAATGCAGTGTTCTTCCCAGTATCTACTCCCTTTACCATGTAGCTTCTCAGTGTTCACCCATGATAGGCAGGGAAACTTCCCCACACCTTTATGATGGGCTAGACTCTGTGATTTGCTTTGGCCAAGGAGGTTGTTAGCCCACTGGGTGCAGCAGGCACGAATGTGCATATGTGATTCTGCTTGTACCTGTGTGCTTCCACCACTGCCCGAGGATGTGTATGACCAGCTGGCCTGCCACTCTTAGGAGGAGGAGAGACCCACAGTGCAGAGCCAGCCCCAGTCAAGCTGAGCTCAGGCCAGCTGACCCCAGCCAACCCACAGACTCAGGAGCCACTTAAACACCTGTAACTGCATGTCATGATGGGTTGGTCTTCTGAATGAAGGCTGTAGGTATCTGATGCACAGCAAACTGGGCTGGAGTGGGGCCAGTGTTGTCCTCCAGGGCACTTCAAGTCCTACTGCACAAGTTGTATCAGTTTCTAGAAATTTCCAACACTGGCAGAAGCCCAGATACTGGCTTGGGGTAAAGGAAGGAAGCCCAGTAGGACCTGAGAAAGAGGGAACTGGTAAGCTATGGAAAGGCCATCAAGATCCATCCATGTGGAATGGGAATCAGTGAATTCATCTCAGCAAAGAAACGGGGGTAAACCAGGAGTCTGTGATATCCACATGCAAGAAGCCTGAGACATCACCTGAACTAGCATAGTGGGCATGAAGGAAGACCAATACTTCAAGGCCTGTGTGTGCCCTGGGGGACACCTGGCACCCTGGAGGGAATCTCATTGGAACAACACTGATTCTGATCATACCGCCCTTTGGGGCAGGTGTACACTGCATACTGCTAAGGATGTGAGCCTCAGCATCTGAGAATTGACAAGGGCTGGACCAGACTGAGATTGGTCATGTAGTATGTGTGTGCAGCATAACAGATCTCAACTCTCAATCCTTCCAGTCATCCTAGGAATAGTCACAAACATCAACACTGTATAGATCAGGACACAGGATCATGTAGATCTAATGATTTACTCCGGGTGATGTAAGCAGAAACAGGCAGGACCCAGGTCCAAAACCATCCTGAGCCTGAACATCTCCCTCTTTAAAGAAAAGCCCAACATACATTGTTAACTATCTAAAAGCTATCTTCCTGGCCATGATGGGCCTTCATTTTAGACACTTAGAACATCCAATGAATTCCTTCTAATTTTACTCTATGCTCACAAAGTAATCTTCCATTTATACATTGTTTTCTCATGTAGACTTGTTAATGGGATGACCATAAATGTATTCCACTTTATGAAATTCATTCCACGGTTATTGTAAATTTGTAGGTTGGCATTCTCAAGCAGTTTCCAGGATTTGCTGAATTTAGCTAGAGTGAAACAGGGCAGCTCTGGGTGTACTGACCAGTCAAGATTCTGGACATGCAGGAGACCCCAGATTATGGGAAACCACCCAAGTGCTGCTGTCCAGCAAGACTTCGAGGTGGCCTTCCTGGACAACTTTTCTGAGACTTCAGGTTCTCCAGCTGCAGGATGTAATGGCAAGACTGGGCTGGAGGTCTTGCTTTTAGAAAGCGTGTTCTTAAATTTCCCTTTGTCTTCTCAGGTTAATAGTACTATGCTTCAAGAACGGAAAACCAAACAATGCATGTTGCCACTCATAGGTGGGGATTGAACAATGAGAACACATGGACACAGGGAGGGGAACATCACACACTGGGGCCTGTTGGGGGGAGTGGGGTGGGGGGAGGGATAGCATTAGGAGAAATATCTAATATGGATGACAGCTTGATGGGTGCAGCAAACCACCTTGGCACATGTATACCTGTGTAACACACCTGCACATTCTGCACATGTACCCCAGAACTTAAAGGGGAGGGACAGCAGGGGGTGGGAAGTTGGGGAGGGATAACATGGGGAGAAATGCCAGATATAGGTGATGGGGAGGAAGGCAGCAAACCACATGGCCATGTATGTACCTATGCAACAATCCTGCATGTTCTTCACATGTACCCAAAAAGCTTAAATGCAATTAAAAAAAATAGTACTGCGCTTTTGTAATCTATTAATACTTTCTGCTGTCATTAGCTACCAATGCTAAGGGTAAAAATCAAACTATGGGATACTGATAGAATATTTATTTATTTATTTATTTATTTATTTATTTATTTATTTAGATACAGGATGTTTTTCTGTCGCTCAGGCTGGAACGCAGTGGTGCAATCACAGCTCCCTGCAGCTTTGAACTCCTGGGCTCAAGCAATCCTCTTGCCTCAGTCTCCCAAGTAGCTGGAACTACAGGTGCACACCACAATGCCTGGCTAATTCTTTTACCTTTTGTAGAGACAGGATCTTCTTGTGTTGGCCTGGCTGGTCTCAAACTCCTGACCTCAAGAGATCCTCCCGCCTCAGCCTCTCAAACTGCCAAGATTACAGGTGTGAGCCACTGCACCCAGTCTAGAATTTTAAAAAAGCAAACCGTAGTACTGCATTTACGAATCTTAAGACTGAAACTCCTGGATCCGTGTGTGCGGCAGCCTGGTGCTGTCTGTGCAGTTCAAATACCCTTGACAGCCTTGAGCACGTGTTTGGTGGAACTCCTATGGATGCAATGTGAAGAGACACTTGTTGTGTCTGGAGCACACGTCTCAAGTGTAAGTCCTCTGTTCCAAACAAGTTTTAATAGGTTTTGTTTTATTTTGTTGGCTACTAATTCAAACACTTGTCCTGTGTTAATAGTCAGTGATTAATTTCAGGTTCTTTTTCTTGTGGGAATTACTCAAAGCTCCTCTCAAAACTGTGCTGCATTCATCAGCATGACTCATCTTTTTCCAATTTGTGAGCAAATAACAGGGATTATCCAGTCCATACTTCAGGAAATGAGCACAAAAGTGAAGTAAGCTGGCAAATGACTGCTATTTCTCTTCTTTTGAGTTTGAAATGAAAGGTGTTTTTTTTCCCCCCAGTATAAGATTATTCTTAGGCTGGTGCAGGGGCTCATGTCTGTAATCCCAGCACTTTGGGAGGCCAAGATGGGTGGATCACTCGAGCTCAAGAGTTTGAAACCAGCCTGGGCAACAGAGTAAGACCCCTGTCTCTACAAAAATAATTTTTTAAAAAATTAGTGAGGCGTGATGGTGCATGCCTGTGGTCCCAGCTACTTGGGAGGCCAAGGTGGGAGAATTTCTTGAGCCTAGGAGGTAGAGAGGTTGCAGTGAGCCATAATTGTGCCACTGCCCTCCAGCCTGGGTGACAAATAAAGACTATGTCTCAAAAAAAAAAAGACTTTTTTCTTTATAAAAAATGTTTTATTTGTTATAGTAACATATAGAAACAAACATATATAATAAGCTTATAGCAGGATGGGTTTCCCCAATGTGAACCCACTGGTGTAATCAGCACCCAGAGAGAGAATCAAAACATAGCGGCACCCTAGAAATTCCTGTGGGTCCCCAATTTCTAACTTCATAGATAGGCTTTGTCCATCCCTGCAGTTTTATACCAATGGATCATATGCTATATACTCTTTGGTCTGAGTGTTCATTTTTTTCACTTGCTGTTAGGTTTGTGCATTGCATCCATATTGTTCAGCAATTTCTTGTTTCTTTTCATTGCTGTATAGTATTCCACAACAATCCAGTTTATTTACTTATCCTACTGTTAATTATGTCCTCCACAATTAATGATGTGAAACCCTATTTTAAGTAGTTATCAGCCAATTCTTCAATAACTTTTGTTCATTTTCCTACTAGATTTTTATCTTTGGTTTAATTTAAAAAATTTTTTTAATTTTTTAATTTTGAAAAAATGTTAATCCACAAAAAAGTTGCCATAATTTCCTACTGAATACCCATATATCTTTTCATCTAGATTCATCAATTGTTAACCATTGATCATATTTGTTGTATTTTTCTGTCATCTCCCTGTATATCAACATTTTTGTGAATCGTTGAGAATGAATCATGTTGATATCATGTTCTCCAATCAATATTCACTCAAATTTTTATCTGAAATAATTATTACTATGGTGGTTGCAAAATCCACTCTATTATGCCTTCTACATTTATGAGTTGCCATTCTACTGTAAAATGTTTGCCACATTTATTGTGTTTTTCTGTCTGTCTACATACTTACGTACCTATCAGCTCTTTTGTGAATCACTAAAAGTAAGCTGTAGACACCATAACCTTTTGTTCCTAAAAACTTAAGTATATCTCAAATACAAAGGCAGTTTCTTTCAATATTACTTTATGAAATCCAAGAAATTTAACATTTTTATATTAATATTATATAATGTATTATTATAAAAATTTGGCAATTATCTCAATAATAGCATTTTCTCCTAATGTGATATCACATGTTGCATTTAGTTTTCACATCTGTTTAGTGTTCTTTAATCTGAAATAAGTCCTTAGCCTTTTTTTAAAATGATGTTAACATTTTTAAAGAATATATTCATGTTGTAGAAAATGTTTTAATTCAGCTATTTCTGGTTCTTTCTTCAAGACTAAATTCAAGCTACTTATTTTCTCAGAATAGTTCATGATTTGATGCTGTTTCTGTCTCAATGCATCACTTCAGAAAGCTCATGACATCATTCTGATCACTCAGACAAAGAGGTGTCCACTAGATTTCTCCACTAAAAAGATTCATTTTCCTTCCATGTAACTAATATATAATGTACAGGGAGATGACACCATGTTGATATCATGTTTCCCAGTAAAGATTCACCCAAATTCATGCCTGAAGTAATTATTAATATAGTGGTTATAAAATGGCAATTTTTCAACTTTGTTATGATTTTTATATTTGCTAGTTGTCATTCTACTATAAAAATGTTTTTACTTTTATTTATTAATTCATCTGTATGTTTAGTACAGTATGGAGTCCTGTTTTCATTTTATACTCAATATATTATTATTCATTTTTATTTTTATTCATTTGGGAACTGAATTCATTGAGCAGAACTGTCCTAAACTTCACCAATGCGAGGTCCTTAATGCTGGTTTGCACATGTCCTGTTGGAGGGGGGTGATCTTTTAACACTTCCTTGATTTATGGACAGGCTATCCCAGGCTTATTAATAGAGTCTTCTGATGTTCATAATTTCTTGATCAAGTTCAATTTATTAATACATGGCTACCACTCTTTGTACTATGATTAGGAAATCCTTACTTAATAAAAGTCCACCTTATTATGGCTACCACCTTTTGTATTTTGACTTGAAAAATCCTTGCTTACTTAACAAGTTCAGGAAATTATTTTCCCGTGATTTTTTTTTCTGCAGACTTTTATGCTTAGATCTACAGTCCTCCTTGAATTGAATTTTGCTTATGGATTGTATATAATGTTCTGGTTCTTCTCTATAAGGAAGAAAGGGGCACTATTAACTATGGAGGGGTCAGCAGGTATAGACTAGACCAGTCTGGGAAAATTTGGACAATTTCCAGCCAACACTTTAAGGCCCTCTGATATGCATTGGCTCCTGGCTACCTCAAGACCTCATTTCTTACAGGTATCCCTGTCACATTGATGGCTTAGCTGTTCCTCAAACCTGTCAAGACAGCCCTTATCCTAAGCCTGTGTTCTTTCTTCAGATAGAACTCTCCTCTGCCATACAGCCATTGGGCCTATTCTTCACTGAGGTCTCTGACAGTCACTTCCTGAGACATACTTCCCTAACCACCCAATCAAAACTAGCTCCACCCTATGCCCTTAGTTACTGTCTACTGCTTTTCCCCATGTCCTTTTCTTCACAGTACCTCCCGCCACCTGATGTAGTGGAGAACTCGAAATTCCAAGAGGGCAGGAGCAGATTTTCTTTCATTTACTGTTATGGCCTTGCACATAGATACGACTCTGCCTGCTGCACACCAGGATGCAATAAATATTGGCCAAGTGCATGAATGGAGTGTTTGTCTCTTCCATATCTTAGTATGAAATGGACCTAGCCTTTCCCACCATATTCTTTTAAGAACTTTTTATTCACTTCTTTGGTCTGCTTATTTTTCCAGAAAACAAAATAGAATATAATTTTCAAGTCGTAAAACAAACAAGCAAACAAAAATATTTATATCTGTTGAAATCAAGTGTCTTAGTCCACTTTGTGGACTAAGTAACAGAATACTTAAGATTGGGTGAGTTAGAAAGAAAAAAAAATTATTTATCAAGATTCTGGTGGCTGGGAAGTCCAAGATCATGGCATTGATCTCTGGGGAGGACCTTGTTGCTGTGTCCTCACATGGCAGAGGCAGAAAGGCAAGAGAGTAAACCAAACCAATGTTTCATGAAGCTTCTTTTCTAAGGGCCTTAATCCCTTTCCTGAGGAAGGAGCCCTCATGGCCTAATTACCTCTTATAGATACCACCTCTTAATTCTGTCATATTGTAAACACCTACATCTTGAAGGGGACACATTCAAACTACAGTATTGTCTAAACCTAAAAAATAAATTGGGAAAAATTGACATTTTTAACAATATCTGCCTTACCGCTCAGAAATATGGAATGTCTATTCTTTCCTTCTTCTCAATGGTTCTTTTACCGCTCTCAATGCAATTTTTAAATTCTATCATATATGTTTATTTGTTTTAGATTATTTTGAGGTATTTTATGGAATCATGTTATTACAGTGAATAAGATTCTTTTTGTATCATGTCTTCTCTAACTCAGGATTTAAAGTATATAGTAAAGGTCTTTTGGGTATTGGGTTTGTCCATATGCTTAGATGAAATCTCATCTACCATGGCACATTGCAGGACACTTTGCTACTATGGACATCATAACAATGACTAATATAATAATAGCAATCATGAGATAGCAATTATAGCAATAACATGACCATGACACAACAGAACACTAAATTGCAGGTGTTCTCAACCCCTATAACACCCGGAGCTAGTAGGCCTGCAATGGATATTTGTTGTTATGAACTAATAAATTTGTAGCCATAGCTGGTGTGGTGGCTTACCCCTGTAATGCCTTGGGAGGCTGAGGCGGGTGGATCACCTGAGGTCAGGAGTTTGAGACCAGCCTGACCAACCTGGTGAAGCCCCATGTCTCCTTAAAATACAAAATTAGCCAGGCATGGTGACACATGGCTGTAATCCTAACTATTTGGGATACTGAGGCAGGAGAATTGCTTGAAACCGAGAGGTGGAAGTTGCAGTGAGCTGAGATTGCGCCATTGCACTCCAGCCTGGGTGACAAGACCAAAACTCTTTATAAAAAAAAAAAACAAAAAAACAAACAAAGGAGACCCTGTCAAAAAAAAAAAAAAAAAAAAAAAGACAGAAAGAAAAATAAAAAATTTATAGCCATAGTCACAATTCTCATTTTCTCCTGATTTCATGGAGTGCACCTCAAGTGAGTTCCTACTGTAATAATGAGCATTGTTTGGAGAGAATGCTTCTTAATCTCCTTCCAGTCCTACTTTTCAAAAAGTTATATCTGGAAAGAGGACTAAAATGTATTGAAATCATTGTCAACATCTTTTGAAACAGTTCTATATCTTTTACTTTTTTCATATATCAGTTTAATGCATTATTTAAATTTTATAACATCTTTCTAATGTTACCTGAGATAAATCTTACATATCTGTGTATACGTATGTTCAGATTTAGTACAGTGGTTTGTGGTAAAGTTTTCATTAGGATCTTTATACATGAGAGTGATTTACAATTGTCACATCTGTGCTGTGCTAATCCATGTTGAAATCAGGTTTAGGTTAGCATTTCAAAAACACATTTCCTGTTAAATTATGTAACTTGCTTGAAAGGATAACTAAAGCCAGAGCCTTTAAAGCATAATTATTTGAAAATCTCTGATACTTTTTCATTAGTGGCCATGTTGTTTAAAAGTTTTTTTTGTTTTTTTTTTTTTTTGAGACAGAGTCTAACTCCATCACCAGGCGCCAGGCTGGAGTGCAGTGGTGCGACCTCGGCTCACTGCAACCTCCACCTCCCGGGTTCAAGCAATTCTCCTGCTTCAGCCTCCCCAGTAGCTGGGACTACAGGCATGCACCACCATGCCCAGCTATTTTTTTTGTATTTTTAGTAGAGATGGGGTTTCACTATGTTGGCCAGGATGGTCTCGATCTCTTGACCTCGTGATCCGCCCACCTCGGCCTCCCAAAGTGCTGGAATTACAGGCGTGAGCCAGCATGCCCGGCCTAAAAGTTTTTTTTATTTAACTTCTATTTTTAGTTCTGGAGTACACATGCAGGTTTGTTATATAAGTCAATTTGTGTTGTGGGGGTTTGCTATACAGATTATTTTATCACCCAGGTATTAAGCCTAGTACCCAGTAGTTATTTTTCCTGATTCTCTCCCTCCTCCCACCCTTCTTTCCCAAAAAGGTGACAGTATATTGTTCCCCTCTATGTGTCCACATGTTCTTATTATTTAGCTCCTACTTAAAGTGAGAACATATGGTATTTGGTTTTCTGTTCCTGCATTAGTTTGCTAAGGATAATGGCCTCCAGCTCCATCTATTTTCCTGCAAAGAACATGATCTTATTCTTTTTTCATGGCTGAATAGTATTTCATGGGGTATATGTACCACATTTCATTTATTCAGTCTACCACTGATGAACATTTAGGTTGACTTCGTGTCTTGCTATTGTGAATAGTGCTGGGGCAATAAACATACACATGCATGTGTCTTTATGGTAGAACAATTTATAGTCCTTTGGGTATATACCCAGTAGGAGGATTGCTGGGTCCAATGGTATTTCTGTTTTTAGGTCTTTGAGGAATCACCATATTGTCTTTCACAATGGTTGAATGAATTTACACTCCCACTAACAGTGTATAAGTGTTCTTTTTTCTCTGCAACCTCACCAGCATCTGTTATTTTTGGCTTTTTAATAACAAGCATTCTGACTGATGTCAGATAATATCATTATGGTTTTGATTTACATTTCTCTAATGATCAATGATGTTGAGCCTTTTTTTCATATGTGTGTTGGCTGCAGGTATGTCTTCTTTTGAAAGTGTCTTTTCATGTCCTTTGCCCACTTTTTAATAGAGTTTTTTTCCTTTCAAATTTGTTTAAATTCCTTATAGATGCTGGATATTAAACCTTTGTCACATGCATAGTTTGCAAACATTTTCTCCCATTCAATAGGTTGTGTGTTCACTCTGTTGACAGTTTTCTTTGGTGCACAGAAGTTTAGTTTAATTAGATCTCATTTGTCAACTTTTGCTTCTGTTGCAATTCCTATTGGTGTCTTCATCATGAAATCTTTGCCTATTCCTATGTCCAGAATGGTATTGCCTAGGTTGTCTTCCAGGGTTTTTATAATTTTGAGTTTTACAGTTATGTCTTTAATCCATCTTGAGTTGATTTTTGTATATGGCATAAGGAAGAAGTCCAGTTTCAACCTTCTGACTATGGCCAACCAGTTTTCCCTTATTAAATAAGGGAATAAGGGAATCCTTTCTCCACTGCTTGTTTTTGTCAGGTTTGTCAAAGGTCAGATAGTTGTAGGTATATGACCTTTTTTCTTGGTTCTCTATTCTGTTCCATTGTTCTACATGTCTGTTTTTGTACCAGTACCATGCTGTTTTGGTTACTGTAGCCCCGTACTATAGTTTTGCAGTTGGGTAGTGTGATGTCTCTAGCTTTGTTTTTTTGCTTAGGATTGCCTTGGCTTTTTTGATTCCATATAAATTTTAAAATATTATTTTCTGGTTCTGTAAATAATGTCGGTGGTAGTTAAATAGAAATAGCATTGAATCTATACATTGTTTTGAGGAGTATGCATTTTAACTATATTGATTCTTTGTATCCATGAGCATGGAAAAGTTTCTATCATTTAAAAAAATCCTGGCCATGCACTGTGGCTCATGCCTATAATCCCAACACTTTGGGAGGTCAGAAGATCAAGACCATCCTGTCTAAGATGGTGAAACCCTGTCTCTACTAAAAATACAAAAAATTAGCTGGGTGTGGTGGTGGGCACCTGTAGTTCCAACTGCTTGGGAGGCTGAAGCAAGAGAATCATTTGAACTCAGGAGGTGGAGGTTGCAGTGAGCCGATATTGCACCACTGCACTCCAGCCTGGGTGACAGAGTGAGACTAGGTCTTAAAAAAAAAAAAAAACCCACAGTATATTTTCATTTATTGATATTTTCAAGTTTCAATTCTGCTAAGTAGATGCATAGCTTTAAGAAATAGCATTATACCTTTTGTTACAATTATAAAGTTCTAATTTTATGTTTTTGAATGGTAGATTGTTAAAAATTAAATTTGATTTGCCCATTTTACTGATTTTGTAAAAAGCAGTAGCTCTTGGTTCTATTTATAGATTTCTTTTTTCATGATTAACTAATTTCTGTCATATTTCTTTATTTCTTTTCTCCTGGTTTCCTTAGGACTAATTTTGTTTTTTTTAAAACTCAAAATAAATAAATAAATAAATAAATAAATCATACACACACACACACACACACACACACACACACGTGCACATACACAACCTGAGGTGAATACTCTAGAAATTTACTGTCATTATTTTTCTTAAAAGTTGTGCTTTTCTGTCTGATAATCTTATTAACTAAGACGTATGTATTTTATAATGTTACATTCTCATTTTCATGCTCATCTAAGTTACCCACCATACTATACGTTAATTTACCTCTTAATCCTACAGGTTTTTAGACAAATTATTTTCACTTTTATTTATTTTTGAATTTATGAGTTATTTTGGTACTTTCTCTTAAACCCAGGTTATTAATTTGTAGGTTTGTTTTTGTTTTATTTAAAAATATGTTTTGTACAATTTCTATTTTGGGGAATATATGTTCTGTAGGGGTGAGCCTATGACCAATTTTCTAAATTTTTGTGGACACTTAAGAAAGAAAGCTTATACATGTCTATAAATTTCTCTTTAGTAATTACATTGATCAAATCTACTATGCTTGTATGTATTTTCTGGGTGTTTAATCTTTCTTGGACTGACACTATTAGTTTAAAATTTTACCATGCTTTTCTGTTCAGCATTCTTTGGAATTAAAATCATTTTTGCTTTGCCAGTTTTGATTCAACATACAAAGCTCTAACACAATTATTTTCTTAGATTGCATTGGGTTTTGTGTCCATTAAAATGGCCTTATTTGTCCCATTAAACAGTATTTGCTTGAAATTTAATTTCTCTTCAATTACATTTCTATCTTCTTTACATATGCTAACATTTCCATATTGTATATTTGTTCATCCTTTCATTTTTCATTTCCCTGTTTTCCCCTCTTTGGGCATATTTTTATCAGTAGCATGTCAGGGAGACTCTTGGAATTTTAATGAGTGGGTTTAATCCATTTGTTGTCCTGCTGTGCTGCCGTGTTTTACGCTTTCAGCTTTAACGCTGCCTACTGCTCACTTTCTTGTCTGCCCTTTGCCTTAGAGAAATATGTTTAGCTTGCTCTTATCTTCTGAAATGGTTTTGAACTTTGACATTCTAAATTTAATCCTATTAGAGCAGTGCTTTCCAGAGAGTGTTTGGCGGAACAGCTCATCCCATGAGATGTTCTATTAAAAAAAAAAATCTGTGGTCAAATACTACATGCTACATACCCCTTAGAGAGCCTTATAGCACAACAGCGTAGCAAAGGCTCTGAGAAGTCCTGCAGTGGGTGCAGGGGATGGGGAGGAGCCTGTCTTTGTTTTCCCAAGTTACTTTTTTAGGAGGGCTCTTATCACCATTATAGCCTGAAGTTCTCAAGAAAATACTTCCCAAATGTTAGCCAAAGAGGAATTTCTCAGCCTTCACTGGTGTGGGCAAATTCCAGAATTGATGCTTCTCTCCTTGAGCCCTTGAGACTCAGCATGCGGCCTAGTGTCCCAAGGAAGAAGAGGGTGAGCCCTCTAGAGCAAAGAGGTTCATAGGTTGGGGAAAGGGGTATGTTTGACCTAGAGGAGACCCCCATGGGGCATGAAGGGGAGGAGAAAGCCCACTCAACTTGGCAGCCTGCAGGGAGGAGAGGAGGGCAAAGACATGGAAAGCCAGAGTCCTGAGGCCTCCTCGGACTGAGCTCTCCTGGGGGTAGGAAAAGGCTAGAGACCCTGGAAAAGCACGAAGGAAAGGGGAAAGCAGGGGGCTTTTGTCCCACTGGGGCTTCAGCAGGAGAACAGCTTGCCCCTGTCACCACAGCAGCAGGGAGCAGCCTGCTCCCCGTGGTCCAGAGGGAGGAGGCTGAGACTCTGAAATCAGATTTACCCAGGGCCCGAGGCAGGTGTGGGCAGACATCATGGCCAAAGCTGCTGGGTGAGCTGCTGTCTGTGACTGAGACCCTGGGGACCCGCAGCTCTAGTGAGAACCAGCATGGGGCCCACAGGCCCAGGACATGCTTGGGGAGCTGCCTGAGTTTCTACAGCTCAGGCATTAGCTGTAAGGCCGGACAGGTGCCAGTGGAATCAGGACATCACTCAGAGGACTGAGAGGGTCCCAGATTCTCATCAGAATTCCTTCTAGGGACAGAGGGAACACTGAAGTTAAGACACTTGGACTACAGGGTGAGAACGAAACTATTTCCAAAAGTGCGTTTGAGGTCAGGGGCCCCACAGGGGATGATATAGCATCCTCAGGTTGTGGAGGGGGCGGGGTGGTCACTGAAGCCAGAGATAAGGAGGGTGCATGGAGAGGGTACCTCCCACCAGCTGAGACCTTGGCAAAGGACCAGGCAGCCCCCAGTGACACTTCAGAGAAAAAAACAAGGACAATAAATACCCTGGCCTCAATCACGCCCTCCCTCCCATCTCTTGCAATACCCCTATGGACGTGGCCCTTACAGATCAGCTTCCCAAAACTTAAAGTTGGAAGAAGTTAGGAGTGAAGTGGGGAGAGGGATGACAAGGACTTTGCCCTGCCCAAGGACACACATGGACCAGCAAGTGGGCTCAAGGCCCTCCCTGCCCCAAAGCAGTGAGGTTAAGTCACTTTCTACCCAGATGCCATCAAGCAAGAAAGGGCCAAGGACCACCGAGAAGGAGCCCCAGACACCTTTCATTAGGAAACTGACCACTTCCTGGCCCCTGGTGCAGTGAGGTTACGTTACTTTCCTCTCCACTCAGATGTCATCAAGCTGGAAGAGGGGGGCCAAGGAGCACCAAAAAAGGAGCCCCACTTCCTGGTCCTGCTAAGCTCATCAGTCCTAGTTCAGGGATTCTGACCTACAAGAGGAACAGCAATAGAAAATAACACTAGTGTATATTTTTGCACATCTGAGTGAAGTGCATAAGCGTTAACCCTGACCTCCAACTACACAAACAGATCATTAGCATGGTCAGTTCTAAATATTTGTTTTAGTGGTAGCAAGTTCTAATGAAATACCTGCTTTGTTACAGTTAATGCCCCGAAATCATTGCCATTTCCCTGCACGAGTCAGCACTAATTATTTACAACCCGCATATTGTTAAACAGTGATGTCTCTGCATCTACCTCCCTCTAATTTGAATACTGTGTGATTAGGAGTCGGGCTCAGTGGCTCACCTGTAATCCCAGCACTTTGGGAGGCTGAGGCAGGTGGATCACCTGAGGTCAGGAGTTCGAAACCATCCCGGCCAACATGGTGAAACCCTGTCTCCACTAAAAAATACAAAAATTAGTCAGGCATAGTGGCACGTACCTGTAATCCCAGCTGCTTGGGAGGCTGAGGTGGGAGAATTCCTTGAACCTGGGAGGTGGAGGTTGCAGTGAGCCGAGATGGCACCACTATACTCCAGACCGGGCAACAGAGCGAGACTCCATCTCAAAAAAATAAATAAAATAAAATAAAATAAATAGTAAATAATAAATAAGTACTGTGTGACTAGGAACCTCATGTGAGCTATCTCCATTAGGCCCTACTGAATGCAAGCTTGGGGTAGACCCTCAAAAAAAGTTCTGCCTTAGAAAGAAAGATCAGCCATATTTCTCTGTATGCAACATGTCAGCGTCAAGAGCCAGTCCTGTGGAGATCCCAGCTGGACTTGAATGAGTTGGGAAAAAATACAACAGCGCCACTGTTTGCACCTACTTTTCACACATTCTTCCATCATCCAAGGAGGTTGGCAGGAACCATGGGTTGGAGCGATATAGGTAGATCATCTGCTAATTACAGGAAGGATTAATAATGGAGCTTCTAGAATCATCTCTAGGGTGGCTCAGTAGTACGTTTTCAACAAGTTCTCCTTGGAGCTGTATTTTGCATCTCCTCATTCACACTGTTGGACCGACTTCTGACACATGGGGCTTCCACGTGGGTGGACTTTGGCTAGAATAGGGACTGCACATCAGAATTACCTGTGGGGCATGAAGCTTTTAAGCTGGTGCCTGGTTTCCACCTGGGCCATCCGATCAGAACCTCTGGGGGTAGTTTTGTGGTTATGCTGTTTAAGGAGCCTCAGGAAGCTCTGGTGTGCAGGTAGGATAGACCTGAGAACCACTAAGCTGGGTGGAGATCTCCTGTATTCATCTGTCACTCATTCTTTCCAGGAGGAAGAGAAGTCAGTTGATCCAGGTGGCTACTGGAGGGCGACCTAGGCGTTTCCAGCCCAGCTCTTTACTTTCTCCTTGAGCCTGCCCACCTGCAGGGAGGGTCTGCTCGGGTCTGTCAGGGACTGCCTCTAAGGACCAAGCCCTGTGGGTGTCTAGCTGTGTCCCAGCCAGATGAGTGTCTGCTAATTCAGTGGCAAAATATTAGCAAGAGCATCTGGCTGAGATCTAAAGCCATATCTCCAATGGGCTTTGGTCAGTGACAAGGCTGGTATTTTCATCTCCTGCCTGGCTTCTCTCTATGTCTCATTGGTTCAAAATGCAGACAGTGAAGAGCAGAATGGTGGTTACTGACAGAGTCTCCCCTAAGCTAATGCCATATCATTGGCAGGTGCTTTTCTGCTACCAGGGAAAATGTAGGGAATCCTCAGAATGTGTGTTGCAAGAATTTCTATATTTGTCTTTTTTTTTTTTTCCTGAGACAGAATCTCACTCTGTCACCCAGGCTGGAGTGCAGTAATGCAATCTTGGCCCACTGCAACTTCTGCCTCCTGGGTTCTAGCAATTCTCCTGCCTCAGCCTCCCTAGAAGCTGAGATTACAGGTGTGCACCACCATGCCTGGCTAATTTTTGTATTTTTAGTAGAGATGAGGTTTCATCATGTTGGCCAGGCTGGTCTTAACTCCTGACCTCAGGTGATCCACCTGCCTCGGCCTCCCAAAGTGCTGGCATATCAGCCGTGAGCCACTGCGCCCCACCCGACCGCCCAAATGTCTCTATTTGTAGTAAAGAAATATGAGTAAATAGAAGCAAATCAAATCCATTTTCATTATAATAAACACTTGCTTGTATGTTTCTTTGCTTTTATTCTAGTTTCTAAATTAGCCCTTTGGAGATGAGAGTCAAATACATATCTGCAGGGGAAGGAAACAGTGGTGACTACAGAAAGGCAAATTAGGATGGAGCCTTGGGGTCCTAGTCGTGGTCCTTACATGGGGATCAGCCCTAGCGTGGTCCATTGAGATTTGCCTAGAGAGTCTGGCCGGGCCACACCTCCCACCGTGTGTCATCCTCCCTGTGGCAGCTCTTGCCTAATGTAGGTTTCACCATGAACTCAGAGCACACAGCCTGGTCTGAAAGGCAGCCCTTACCCTAAATCCGAGCAGCCACTACTGCATCAAGTGGCATGCACTTTTTTTAGGCTTTCTAATTCATATGGAAGAAATGTCTTTTAGGGAATGTTGTACCAAATTACATTCCCAGAAGAAATGTATGAGCCTTCTCCAGTCTCACTAACGCTTATTATTATTTTTTATCCCTCACCATGTAGATGAAAAATAACATCATATGGTTATTTAACCTTCAGTTTGTTGATTAATTCTAAGATGAAAACTTTACATATTTTTATTCTTTCTTGAATTAAATGTCTCTTTATTTTCCCCTTAGAATATTTTTCTTATTTTTAAGAGATCTTTATATAGTAAAATTTGTATAGATAAAAAATATTTCCCCCAGGATGTCATTGTTCTTAGTTTGTGGTGATGGTTTTCCTGTTTTTCACAGAAATTTATAAGATCATACATGATATTACTTTCCTTTATTTCTGCCTTTGATGTCATGCTATTTTACCTATTTTATGAATATTCACTTACATTTTCTTCTCTTATATTTTATTAGGTTGGAGCAAAAGTAATTTAATACCAGAAATCCCATCAAAATCCAAAAATCCCTTTCATAAACTTTCCCTCTCAGTCTCTAAGTCCCAACCTCAACATGGATGAGGGTGTTTAAAAGCTGCACAAATAGATCTTGAAATCTGCAATGAAATTTCTGTACCGAGGTCTCATTGGAATGTAGCGTCTCAAGCCTCAGGTGAACCAGTGGGTTGAGTCCCATCTTAGTGTGTGGTTATAGCATTTTACAACCAATGAGTATCTTGGATCTGGCAAAGCATATGGCCAAAGTTGGGAGCTTTCTAGACCCAGCCAACTTGCTAAGTGGTTTCTTCTGTGAAGAGAGATGGAGCATCTGGTCATGACCCACAAGAGCAGAGCTGGGGACCCAAAGGTGGGAGACCAGACAGTCCCTGCTGGGACCGAGGAGGCTGTAGCAGCTTTTGGGTACTTGTTTCAAATGTGCTGGACAGGTTTTCACATGTGGCTGTGTCAGCAATAAAGCAGCAGTCTTCTTGTCTGGGCAGGTGATCCAGCTTTCCTTCCATCTGGCATTGGGAGGAAGGACAGACCCTTCCAGTCCATGTGAGTCCTTGACACCAGGACTCAGGGACTAATGGACAAGACTGACCGTGAGTTGATAATTGTTGGAGGCTAGTGTTAGATGCATTATGCTCTTCAGGAGCAGGCTATAGTGGCTGTTAGTCCCAACCCTTTGCAAGGTGCAGGGTGAGGGTATCTGCTCCCACTATGAGGTTAGTTTGAGGATTTTCACTGAGACTCTTTGGAGAACTTGAGGCATGCTCCCCATAGTTTGGGGCTGAACTGGCCTCTGACTTCCACCTGAGAAGTAGAAAAGGCAGAGAGATACTGACCAGCTGCTGTCAGTAAGCTGACAGAGAGGCGGGTACATGGAAACTGGGCTGTGCACCCAGAGTTTCTTGGGGCAAAGAAGTCATGAGCATTCCCATTTGGTCCACATGGGTGATACCATAGTGGGGAGATGTCAGGTCTTGCAAAATAGATTCCTTAGAGGGAAAAAACCTGCATCAGAGAAGTTTGAGGTATTGCTGGATTCCTAGGGAGTGACAAAGGGGTAAGAGGCTCATCTCACAGATGGGGCGACAGAATCCCAGATTTAAGTAATTTGCCAAAGTTCATCAAGCAGTAATGGATGCATCTGGGGTAAATTAGAATTCTTAATAGAGGAGGGAAGTTGGAGGTATAGAGGGACAAGATTGACCATGAGCTGATAATTGTTGGAGGCTGGTCTTAGCAGATGGGGTGCATTATATCATTCTCTAGATTCTCTTTTTTGTGTTTGGAAATTTCCATAATAAAAAGTTAAAGGGTATGTTGAACAAACAGTTTGGTGAGGATGCTGAACAATCAGAGGGTGTAGATTACAAATGACTGGGAGGCCCACACCTGTGCATTCTGGCTGTGGCCCAGCCCTGGTGCAGTAGGGATTCAAACCCATCAGTCTGCCTGCAGCCCAAGTTTCCACTGTCTCCCCAGATTGCCCACTTTGCTGAAATGGCCAAAGAAGTGAATCTTGTGACCAGACCCTTTTGTCCCCTCTGTCTATTACCTGACCCCTGGGTCTCTCCCCCCGATCCCCATCTCCTCCTCCTAGGCTGATTGGAATATTGGGGTAACAGGGGGAATCCTCCCAAGGATATGACAGGAAAATCAGATTTTCCCATGAAGAGTTAAATTAACTGCAGATCTGAGTGAAGATGTACGGAACCTCACTGCAGAGGCAGAATGAGTTTTCAGCTACTAATGGAGGAACCAGATGCTCATTTTCTAATGAACAGGTTTCAAGGTCACATTTCTTTCTTCTCCATGAACGCATATTCCTTGTAAAAGTCATTGAAATAATATGTTGGGGAAAGAGGTTTGATCACAAACACTGACCATGTTCTACATCTGTGATCTTCAACCACTAATGTGCCATTAAAGTGGCTCTAATAGTAGTTTAGGCACCAAACTGAGCATTTTGTTTTTATTTGCAAGAATAGAACGGATTTGAGATTGTCCTTATGATATTGTCATGAGCACTCTTCTGCGTTCTGCTGCATGTGAGAGGAAATGGTGGAATTGAGGGTTGTCCTTGGTCATCCGGGTAAGGGTTTTTTTGCACATTTGAGCGCCAGCCATCATTTTTCTTGCAGTGGGAAGAAAAACGTTAAGATCCACTATTGTAGATGCTCAATAAACGATTACTGAACTGAATTGAACACTGAATCTTGCAGTTTCTATTCAGAACAGAAGAGTAGCCATAGAACAATGGATTCCCTTTCATCTCTTTTAACAAAAACCTCACCAGGAGGGGCCGGTATGTGTGAACTAAGGAACAAATCACAATCTTTGTTTATCAGCTTGAAAATAACCACAAAGAATTCTTAGTGGCACATCGCACGCTGGTTTTGTTGAAAGGTATTGATGATGATACATTGGTCTTAAATAAAAGGTTTATGGTTAGGAGTAATTTTATTGATTTGGGGCCTGGCTGGTCTCTTGGAAATACAACATTATTTTCAGTAAATCGATTGTGTCTGGTTTGGGAAGGCTTTGTACTACATTTGTCTTAAATTACATTTAAATAATTGATCACAATTTATATTTGTTCATGACCTTTAACTGAACGATCACTGACCAGGCCTTGGAGATCAATTCTGTGGGTGGCTCATTAGTTCTTGTGACTTTTCTAAGATGCTTGATGTTTTTCTACATTTAAATTCTCTATTAGGTATTGAATTCAGGAATCAAAAATTATTTTTTTGCAATAAGAAAATGGCATTTTGATGAGGAGACACGTACTCTGACTCCCTTCACAGTGACAGAGAGGCCATGGATATGGACATACTTTCCTCTTTTGGAGTCAGATATTGAAACTCTAGGGCAAGGAAGAGAAAGTAACACCATGAATCCCAAACGAAGACCACCTCCTTTCCCCTCAGATCTGGGTCTCTGCTGTGACTTAGGATGCCTGTTCTTATTTCATTTTCACCTCTCACCAAAAAGGAAGCCCTCAGTCCTATATATGTCTTCTTATTCTCTCCGCAATCCCCACCGTATCCCTTTGTTGCAAAACTTCTCTTGGCTCTTCTATGCTGTCATTCATCTCTTTCCCCCATTCACCCACTCCACTGCTGCTCCTCTGATGCAGATCCTTTAAAGAGGGGGATTGGGGGGGACATAAAGAGTGGCTGCAGATGCACTGGCTTCCTCGGAGAACCCCCAAATGGAAGATCAGTGTACTTTCTCTTAGATTTTTAGGAACTGGACATCAAATCTGGAAGCCTGAGTGTGTCCTAACTCACACAGGGAGTCACCTGTCTAGTCCAGGGTTTCCCAACTGGGTCTGAAGAGCCCCAGTATTCCATGGGTGTGAGTGGCCTTCTTGGGGGGCAGATTCAGGCCACTGGCCCCTACTTCAACCAGACCTTCCAGGCTCATCTCTTTGAAATGATTTGCTGTCACTCCTTATGTGTAGGAAAGTGACACAATTCATCACGGAGCAAATGACATTTTTGCTTTGGAAAACCCTTCAAGGTGGGCCAGGCAAAAATGAATTATTTTGCCTTACATGATGAAGTAGCAGAATGTCTGCATTTTCTGCAGGCAGCCCAATGGTCTGAGGGTGAAGAGCTTGCATCTGAACAATGAGGTTGTATTAGGTTTCTAGGGCTGCCACTAAAAAGTACCAAAACTGGGTGACTTAACAGAAATGTGTTACCTAACAGTTATGGAGGCTGGCAGTCCAAAATCTAGGTGTTGGCAGGGCCATACTCCCTCTGACACCTGTAGGGGAGAATTCTTTCCTCCCTCTTCTTAGCTCCTGATGATTGGCCAACAATCTTTTGTGCTCCTTGGCTTGTGGACACCATCACTTGGTCATCTGTGTTCCCATGGCCTTCTTACCACGTCTCTTCGTATCGTCCTCCCTCTGAACAGACCTGTGTCTGTATTCCAGTTTCCCATTTTGACAAACACACCAGTCTTATTAGGGTAGAGCCCACTCTAATGGCCTTAACCTCCATAGAGACCCTATTTCCTAATAAAGTCATGTGCTAAAGATTAGGATTCAACATATCTTTTGGGGTCACACAGTTTAATCTATCACAAGAGGAGAAGAAGGAAATGCTCACGAGGCAAGAGATTAAGCGGTTGGGATCTCATGAGAGCAAGCCCTTTGGTGAAGAATGTCCAGAGAATTTTTAGAAATAGGGAAGTCTGCTACTAAATTTGAAGGAATTCCTGGCTGAGCACAGTGGCTCATGCCTGTAATCCCAGCACTGTGGGAGGCTGAGGCAGGTGAATCACTTGAGATCAGGAGTTCAAGGCCAGCCTGACCAACATGATGAAACCCCATCTCTACAAAAAATACAAAAATTAGCTGGATGTGGTAGCATATGTCTATAGTCTCAGCTACTTGGGAGGCTGAGGCAGGAGAATTTCTTGAACCCAGGATGGGAAGGTTGTAGTGAGCTGAGATAGTGCCACTGCACTCCAGCCTTGGTTACACAGACTCCTTTTCAAAAAAAAAAAAAAAAAAAGAAAGAAAGAAAGAAAGAAATTGGAGGAGTTTCTACTTTTAATTTGCAATCACTTCCTTTTTCTCCAAGGCTTTAATGAGTCTTGTGTGTAACAGCATCGTGTATTAGTCCATTTTCATACTGCTATTAGTATAAAGAACGGCCCAAGACTAGGTGATTTCTAAAGGAAAGAGGTTCAGTTGACTCACAGTTCTTCATGGTTGAGAAGGCCTCAGGAAACTTACAATCATGGGGGAAGGCAAAGAAGAAGGAAGTACCTTCTTCACAAAGCGGCAGGAAAGAGAGAAGGGCAAAGAAGGAACTTCCAAACACTTACAAAACCATTATCATGAAAGTGATATGGGGGAAACCACCCCTATGATCCAGTTATTTCTCTTCCTCAACATGTGGGGATTATGATTCGAGATGGGATTTAGGTGGGGACACAGAGCCAAACCATATCACTTGTGCTAGTGGAACTTGGAGAAATAAATGAGAGATTGTGTTTGTGTTTCAGGTGAAGTGAGAATGGCTGTTATCCTGGATAACTATTGGTTGGCTGATTGGCTGGATCCTTCATTGGATTGTAAGGGACACCATCATGAAACCAGAGGCCTTGTCATGTTCATCGTTTAGAATGATGCCAAGAAACCAGTACAAACTTAATAAATATTTGTTAAATAACTACAGGAATGAACAGCACACAGCAACTGCAGAGGAAGAGGGAATTCTTTGGGATTTGAGAGCTGGGCTGATAACAGACATTTATAGAGAGTAGCAATAGGACACTTGCTGCTGTTTATCTACCAACCCTCAAATCCCAGGTAGAGTGCTGGACTTTCCACAGTTAATGGGGAAGGAGCTCAAGTAGTTCTATTTGGAGATGAACAGAAAAGGCCTCCAAAAGACTACAGAACTCAGGGACAATTGTTTCCATCAATTTTTTTATAGTTATCTTTCACATTAGACTTTTTCAGGTAAAATTTACATATAGTGAAAGGCACAGATCTTAAGTGTACTTGATGTGTTTTGACAGTATTCTCTCATGTTACCAACATATAAACAAAATATAGATCATTTCCATCACCCAAGTAAGTTCCCTTGTGTCCCTCTTCTAGTCAATGTCCAACACCTTCCTCACAGGCAGTACATTTTCTGATGTCATTCACCATAGATTCATTTAACCTGTCACGAACGTCATATAAATAAAATCATTAGCGCATACTTTTTGGTTGGCTTCTTTTGTGCAACAATAATTTTTTGAGATCGTTTCATGTTGATATATGAATTCACATTTTATCCATCTTTATTGCTGGGAAGTACAGTTGTTGATGGATATTTGAGTTTTTGTTTATGTCCATTATGAATAACTTCTATAAACATTCTTTAATAAGTCTTTTGTTTAAATATACTTTCACTACTCTTGAGTAGTAGGAATCGTTCAGAGAAAGGGATTCCTGTTATACATGTTTAAGTTTGTAAGAATCTACCAAATGGTTTTGCAAATTGGTTAGAGCATTTTACGCTTGCATTGGTCACAGATGGCACTTCTAGTTGCTCCGCGTCATTGTCAACATTTGGGGCTGTCGGTCTTTATAATTTTAACTTTGATATATACACCTTGAAATTACCGGCAAGCCTTTTACATTTTAGAGATTCTAGTGTGCATGAAGTCATATCTCATCGTGGTTTGAATTTATATTTTCCTAATGTCTAATAATGTTTACCACCTTTTCATGAGCTTATTGAATATTCCTATATCTTCTGTTGCGAAGCTTCAATTAAAGCCATTTGCTCGTGTTTTTTTTTTTTTTTTTTTTTTTTTTTTTTTTGAAAGAAAGGAAAAGAGAGGAAAGAAAGTGAGAGTGAAAGAAAGAAAAAAAAAGAATGTACGAGAGAAAGAAAGAGGAAGAAAAAGAGGGAGAGAGAACAGGATTCTTGTTC
>CAUYLG010052806.1:0-41218 GCA_963573385.1 Cacajao melanocephalus | reverse complement strand
TAGAACATGTTCTTTTAGCTCAGAGAAGTTTCTTATTACCCACCTTCTGAAGCCTGATTCTGTCAATTCATCACACTCATTCTCCATCCAGCCTTGTTCCCTTGCTGGTGAGGAGCTGTGATCCCTTGTAGGAGGAGAGGCGTTCTGTTTTTGGGTATTTTCATCCTTTTTGTGCTGGTTTCTTCCCATCTTTGTGGATTTATCCACCTGTCGTCTTTGTAGTTGTTGACTTTCACATTGGGTCTCTGAATGGACGTCCAGTTTGTTGATGATAAAGTTATTTCTTTCTGTTTCTTAGTTTTCCTTCTAACATTCCAGCCCCTCTGCTGTAGGACTGCTGAGGTCCACTGCAGGCCCTGCTTGCCTGTGGATCATCTGCAGCTGCTGCAGAACAGTAAGGGTTGCTGGTAGTTTCTTCTTCTATCTTTGTCCCAGAAGGATACTCACCAGATTTCAATCTGAGCTCTCCTTTATGAGGTGACTCTTTGGATATATGGGGGTCAGGGAGCTACTTGAGGAGACAGTCTGTCCTTTATAGGAGCTCATGTGCTGAGCTGCGAGCTCCATTGTTCATTCTGAGCTACTGGGCAGGTACGTTTAAGTCTGCTGCAGCAGAACTCATAACCCCCTTTTTGTTTTCGCAGGTGCTCTGTCCCGGGGATTTAGGGCTTTATTTATGAGTTTCTGTTATGCTGCTGCCTTTTTTCAGGGCTGCCCTGCCCAGCTAGGAGGCAGCCTAGTCACTGTCTGCCTGCAGAGGCTTTGCTGAGCAGCTGTGGGCTCTGCCCAGCTGCCGTGTGAACTTCCCTGCAGTCCTGTTTATATGGGTATAGTTAGAACTGCCTCAGCAATAGTGGCCCACCTCTATAATGGCGGACTCTCTCTGTAATGGCGGGCTGCCTTGGCAATGGTGGGCTGCCTCAGCAATGGCGGACTACCTCCATAGTGGTGGACTGCCTCGGTAATGGCGGACACCCCTCCCCCACAGAGCTGGACCGTCCCAGGTTCAGCTGCGCTTGCTGTGAATCTCTCAATCCAGAGCATTTCAGATTGCTGTTTTTTTGTGGTGGTGGGACCAGCCAAGCCTGATCATCTGGCTCCCTGCCTCAGAGCCCTTTTTTTTTTAGTTGAAAGGGCGACTCTGTCTTCCAGGTGTTCCAGTCTCCTGTTGAAAAGGTGCCGGGATCTGTGTGATTTCCTGTGCAGTGACCCACTGCGCCGGCTGAAACAGCTGCACTGAGATTCATGGTGCTTTTTTGCCCAGGAATCTCCTGGCCTGGCTCCCTGTTTCAGTCCCCTTTTTTAAAAAATCAGTTGAATGGGTGACTCTCTATCCCAGGAGCTCCAATCGCCAGCTAAAACGGCACCCAGACCCATGTATTTTGTGCAGAGAAGCACCACGCCAGCCAAAACATCCTTGCCGGCCAAAACAACCACACTGACAACCCATGGGGCTCCTCCACCTGGGAATCTCCTGGTCTGTGGGCAATAAAAATCTGTCTGGAAATGCAGCATCCACTCACCCTCCTCGCTTTCACTGGGAGCTGCAATCCTGAGCTGCTCCTAATCAGCCATCTTGGATCTCCATCTAAAATAATGATCTTAAGGAAACTCAATAAGATAAGCAAATTCAGACTGACAGTTTGAATTTGTTTATCTTATTCAAAATCAGGAAAACAAGTCCCCATATGAATGAGAAATTCAACAAAGAGATAGAAATTATAAAAGAAAAAAGAAGCAAGCAGGAACTCTGCAACTGAAGAATTCAATGAATGAAATAAAAAATACAATAGAGAGCTTTACCAGCAGACTTATTAATCAAGCAGAAGAATGAACCGCTGAACTTGGAGATAGGCCATTTGAAATTACCCAGTCAGAGAAATAAAAAAAAGAAATAAGAATGAAAAAGAGTGAAGAAAGCCTACAATTATCACTATTAAGTGAACAAATGCTTGTATTATGGGACTTCCAGAAGGAGAAGAGAAGGGAAAAGACATTGAAAACCTATTTAACAAAATAATAGCTGGAAAATTCCCAAGTCTGGGGAGACATATGGACATCCAGATCCAGGAAGCTCAAAATTTCCCAAGTTGATACAGCCCAAAAACTTCCTCCCCAAGGCAAATAAAAGCCAAATTGTCAAAAGTCAAAGACAAAGAGAGAATTCTAAAAACAGCCAGAGAGAAGTGTCAAGGCACATATAAGGGAATCACCATTAGAGTAACATTGGAGTCCCCATTAGAATAGCAACAGATTTTGTTCCAGAAATCTCATAAGCCAGAAGAGAATGGGAAGATATATTCAAAGTACTGAAAGAAAAAAAAATTGCCAACCAAGAATAGTATACCCAGAAAAACTGCCCTTCAGAAATGAGAGAGCAATAAAGTCTTTTACGGATAAGCAAAAACTGAGGGAAATTATCACCATTAAACTGGCATTACAAGAAATACTCAAGGGAGCCCTATATCTGGAAGTGAAAAGATGATAATCACTATCATGAAAACATGCAAAAGTATGAAACTCACTGGTAGGGCATATACACAAAGGAGAAAGAAAAGAATCAAATCTTATCACCAAAGAAAACCAATACACTAGCTGGGTGTGGTGGCTCACACCTGTAATCCCAGCACTTTGGGAGGCCAAGTAAGGTGGATCACAAGGTTGGGCATTCAAGACCAGCTTGGCCAACACGGTGAAACCCTGTCTCTACTAAAAATACAAAAAAATTAGCCAGGCATTGTGGCACACCCCTGTAATCCCAGCTACTCAGGATAAATGAGCTGAATAGATATCTCTCAAAAGAAAATAAAAATGGCTAGCAGGTATATGAAAAAATGCTTAACATCACAAATCAGGGAAATACAAATCAAAACCACAATGAGGTATTATCTTACCCTGGCTAGAATGGCTATTATTAAAAAGAAGAAATAACAAATGCTGGTGAAGATGCAGACAAAGGGAAACTCTTATACATAGTTGGTGGGATGTAAACTAGTACAGCCACTACTGAAAACAGTATGGAGGTCCCTTAAAACACTAAAAACAGAACTACCATATGATCTAGTAATCCCACCCTAAGTATCTATCCAAAAGAAAGGAAATGAGTATGTCAAAGACATTTCTACATTCCCATGTTTATTGCTGCATTACTCACAATAGCTGAAATATGAGATCAACCTAAGTGTCTATCAACAGATGAATGGCTAAAGAAAATTTGGTCTATATACACAATGGAATAGTGTTTAGCCACCAAAAAGAAAAAAATTCTGTCATTCCCAGCAACATAGATGAGCTGGGAGGGCATGGTTAAATGAAATAAGTCAGGCACAAAAAGATAAATATCACATGTTCTTACTCATATGTTGAAGCTAAAAAAGTTGAACTTATTTAAGTGGAAAGTAGAACAGTGGTTACTAGAGACAGGGAAGGTTAAGGGTAGAGGGGATATCCAAAGATTGGCTAATGGATACAAAAGTATAGCTAGATATGAGGCATGAATTATAGTATTCTATAGCACTGCAGAATGAATATAATCAACAGCAATTTGCTGCATATTTTCAAACAGCTAGACGAGCACATTTTGAATGTTCCCAATACAAAGAAGTGATAAATGTTGGAGGTGATGATTATGCTCATTATGGTGATTTGCTTATTACATTCTATGTACATGTATTAAAATATCACTCTGTACCCCATAAATATGTATCATTATGCATCAATTAAAAATAATAAAAGCAAAAATACAGCTGGAAATAATAAAACATTTATTTTAAAACAAAATAACATCAAAAAACATTTTGGTAATACTTTTTGTCACAAAGTTACAGAAACCATGAAAATTAAGAACCATATTTATTTAAAAGTCTCATTGAAAAGCACACAAAGAGTTTTTTAAAGAAACTGAAAACTGGACAAGTAGCTAGCATAAAACTCCTGTTGCTATTCCTTTGCTCTGGAACTCTGGAATAAAGAATCTCTAAGAAACTCCTCCATCATTCTTTGGTTTCCATAACCTTGACACTTTTGCAGATTATAAGTTGGTTGCAATATGTCCTTCATTTAGATATACCTACTGTTTCCCCATGATTAAATCCAGGCTATTCATCTTTGTCAGAAATATATCACAGAAGCAATGTTGTGTTCTTCTCATTGTATCTTATCAGAAGTCCTATAGTAATAACTTTGACCAGTTGATTAAGATGATATCTGTCAGGCTCCTCCACTTTAAAGCTACTTTTCCCCCCTTTGTAATTAATAAATATTACATGGGTGTTCATTGAAACTATATAAACCATTCTTCCTTTTTGTCAGCTTTTTATTTCTTCATTTATATTTATAGCAGTAAGTATTCATGGTTTCCTTTTTTTATTCAGTGCATTGTAATCCAATACTACCAGTAATTGTTCTGATACTCATATTGTCCCAGTTTTAGACCATGGGAGTTCTTTCACTATGGCTCCTGTGTCCTCCCCTCCCCACTCCCAACTTTTTTTCTTTTTCTTTTTCTTTTTTTTTTTTTTTGAGACCAGGTCTCAGTCTGTCGCCCAGACTGGAGTTCAGTGGCACAATTGTAGCTCACTGCAGCCTCCAACTCCTGGACTCAAGCTATCATCCCACCATAGACTCCTGTGCAACTGGGACTACATACAGGTGTGCACCACCATACCTGGCTAATTTTTTTAAGTTTTGGTATGGATGGGGTCTCTCTGTGTTGTCCATGTTGTTCACAAACTCCTGACCTCAAGCAATCCTCTCACCTCATTCCTCCGAAGTTCTGGGATTATAGGTGTGAGCCACCGTGCCCGACCTCAGCATTTCATTATGAAAACTGTCAAACATGGCAAAGCTGAAAGAATTTTACAGTGAGTACCTATATGCTCACCACACAAATTCTACCATTAGTATTTTACCACACTTTTTAATCTATTAATCTCTCTATCCCTCTATCCTTCCATCTCTCTTATTTTTTATGCATTTTAAGTGAATTATAGAAATCAATACACTTCTCCCTAAATACCTCAGCATACATATCATAATTAGAGTTCAATATTTGTTAACAGTTTTTTTCCTTTCTTTTTGCACACAGGGAAAGAAGGAAGTTTTTTCCTCTTGAGACCAAATATCCATAAAATGAGATGCACAAATTTAAAGTGTATATTTGCTGAGTTATGGCAAATGCATGCCCTGTGCACCCCATACTCCTATCAAGATATAGAACAAAAAGCACAGTGATACTCACCTGTAGTCCCAGCTACTCAAGAGGCAGAGGCAGGAAAATTGCTTGAGCCCAGGAGTTCAAGACCAGCCTGGGTAACATTGCAAAACCCATCTCATTAAAAAAAAAAAGGTATAGGACAAAAAATAGTCCTCATGCCCCTTTCCCATTCAAGTCACTCACCCTCCAATTTCCAAAGCAATCACTTTTCTAGTTGTTTTCTACTATAAATTCTGGAATTTCATAAAAATGAAATTATACAGTATGTACTTTTTTTTTTAACAGAGTTTAAACTCCCTATACTCTTTTGTGTAAGCCTTCTTTCACTCAGCATAATTTTTTTTTTTAATTTTAACCCTTTTAGGGAGACAGAGTCTCATTCTGTTGCCCAGACTGGAGTGTAATGGCATGTGATCATAACTCACTGCAGCCTTGAACTCTGAGGCTCAAGCAATCCTCCCACCTCAGCCTTCCAAGTAGCTGGGAGACTACAGGTGCACACCACCATGCCTGGCTAGTTTACAAACTTTTTGTAGAGACAAGATCTCACCATGTTGCCCAGGCTGGGCACTAACTCCTGGCCTCAAGTGATCCTCCCTCCTCAACCTCCCAAAGCTCTGGATTATAGTCATAAGCCACTGGGCCCAGTCAACTCAGCATAATTTTTCTTGAGAGTCTTAATGTGTTGCTACATGTATCAGCAATTTGCTTCTTTTTATTGCTGAGTAGTATTCTATTGTGTGAATATACCATGGTTTGTTTATTAATTTTCCAATTTATGGACACTTGGACTGTTTCCAGTTCTTGGCTATTATAAACAAAGCTACTCTGAACAATCTTATATAAATCTTCTTGTGAATATATTTTTATTTCTTATTAATAAATACTTAGAAGTGTAATTTCTAGGCCACAAGGTCTATATATGTTTAACTTTATTTAAAAACTGCCAATTTTCTGCATCCTTTTAACATGTATACCTCATTCTTTGAGCATGTCCTTGCTTTCCGGCACAATGAGATCTTCCAGGTTGATCTTATATTTTCCCTGCTTTCACGCTGGAATCGTCCATTTCCCCAAGCCAGCATCTGGGTTCTACATGTGCTTGTTGTTCATAAGTCTCTTCTCTCAGATTTCTCAGTGGACAGATGTAGAAACTGTGTGTGTGTTTGTGTGTGCACTCATGTACGCCTGTGTGGGTACATGTATGTACACATTTGTATCTGTACATATCTTTCTGTCTACTAATATTAAAAACCGTGAGTTCATACTAGTAATTCCAAATCCAATCCAACACAACAGGGTTCATTCTCGTTTTTTCCTATTCCCTTTTGTAGTTCCTTTTTCTCTGACTCATGTTAACCTAATTTTATTTATTTATTTGATCAATCCCCCAATCAGTCCATTCGTTCTACATGGAACTAATCTTCCATCACTGTTGCTGTCCTCGCTTCCATATGATTTCCTTCTTACTACATTTAAGTTCTAGCATCTTGCACTAATCTGCCCTTCCCACATGGCTATGCTTCTTACTCTGCTTAGGTTCTGACATCCCACAACAGATCACCCCTCCGAGTGGATGCCCTTTACATACGCCTTAGGCTCTGACGCTCCATGGCAAGGCACATTTTCATGTGGATGCCCTCATTAATCCACTCAGGCTCTGACTCCTTATGCTGAGCTGACCCCCAACGTGAAGTCCTCCTCACTTTGCTTGGCTCTGTTTCCCTATGCTGGATGGCCCTTCCATATAGACACCCTCCTCATCCTTAGGTTCTGACTTCCCAGGCCAGGCTACCCCTCAATTTGGATGCCCTCCCCACCCTACTCAAGATTAAACACCCCATGTTGGGCATCCATCTCATAAGGACATCCTGTTCGTCCTGCTTAGAATCTGACACCCAAGCTAAACCACCTCTCTGTAAGGCCATCCTCTTTATCCAAACAGACTGAAGGTTGCCCTTCCACATAGATACCTTCCTCACCCTGCTCAGGCTCAGACAACCCATGCCCAGCTAACCCTGCACAGATTTGGACTCTGATACCCTGATCAGTGCCACATTGGCTTCACCTGACCGGGAACAAATGCTTACCTTGCTCTGCCCCACCTAATGGCTTTAGAATCAAATTGTTCAAGGAGGCAAAAGAATGAAAGGGAAAAAAGAAGAAGAAAGGGAAGAACCCACAAGGCACTTTTAAACTAATTGAGGATTGTACTAGTTAAGATCCTTTGGGCTCAAGTAATAGAGAACCCAACCTATACTTGGTTTTCCAGGAGAGCAATCATCCAGGGCTTCAGTTCATCATAAGAGGAGAATGAAAATTTCCCCCACCGATGAGTGAACTTTTGGTTAGTTCTTGGTTTTGTGTTTGTGTCTTTTAGCTAAACTACACATCCAATTTCCAAAACCACACCCTGGTCACGAAGTGAGGTTGTCTTCAAAACAATTTCAGAATTACATGGAATTGATTGTATCTGAACTCAGGGGCAATGAAGACCAAGTTCTGGAAAGTGTTGTGGAATTTCTGATGAATACTTTAGAGAGGAGCCACATTGAGAATCTGAGGAATTGTGCCAGGCGGAAGTGGCTGCACAAAATCCAACATGCTGCAGAGACAAGTGGGGTGTCCCTGGAGCCAGTGTATAGTGAGACCTTTAAGGCCCTCACCCAGGTATGTTTTCTAAAGTGATATGTAAGAGAAAACATTTCCTCAAAGTAGGTGATGTCCAGTGGTTGCAAAAGAGGAGCATCCTGAACCTGAATTCTCTTGAAAAATCACTGGGTGCTGCTATAGATGTTTTATTCATTCCAGTACATTACAAATGACCCAATGCCTAGGAGAGATGCAACTGGAGTGACTGCTGGTTGCCAAGGTAGAAGCAGAGAAGAAAGGTAGAAAAGACAGATGCAGAAAAGAAGTCTTTGGATTTCTAATTTCATTTCTGTGGAGAGTCAAATAAGCCTAGAATGGACAATAGACAAATTATAAAAAATATCAGTAAGAAGATGTACAAGCAGTTCAAGCTCCATTTCCCTTGCATGGTATTTTGGGAGTCAGTTTTAAAAGAAACTATTTAAATCATAAACTCGTTATAGAGTCTGACACCACACAATATTTCACAGCATTGCCTAGAAGCAAGCTGAGAATATTGCAGAATCGTGGCACTTAGAACACATGACCCTGAGAGGCCACTACCTGTAGCCTTGCCACCTCCTCAGAGACTCCCAGGTTGCTGCTGTTCACAGGCAGAAACAGCACAGCTGCGTTCTACATGTATCATAGACTCCACTGATCCAGAGAACCTGTGCCAGTCATCTCAGCCAAATAATGACACTTGCTCAATGGAATCATCTGAATGGCTGAATTTTCCAGTGTCTTTGGAAATGGGGCACCAGGACCAAAAGACCACTCAGAAAAAGAGGCACTGTTCTAACTTGCTTCAGAGATCTGTGGTATCCTAAGAGAAATCTCACTACATATTTGCTAATGACTCCATAGGTCTTGTATGTGGAAAGAAGAAATAAAAGCAAAAGAAAAGGGCATGGAAAGCAAACCCAAATATATAGAAAGAGGAGAAAAATACCAAGGAAAGTGTCTCACATGTCCCCAATTTATGGATATGTTTAATGTATGTGATGACACAGAATATTGTTAATAACATAATAATATTTTAGGTATGAAGAACTCGTAGTTGCAGAAATATTAGTTGGAGAAAGTCTGTAATCTGGGGCCCCCAAAAATCCTTCCTGAAATTACATAGATCAAATATACAAAGTGTGTTAAGAGTTCCTTGAGAGCATTTTTTTTTCACATTCACATCACAGTATATAGTCAAGAAATACTAGTGAAGCGAAGACATCTTCTTGGTCCATCTCTCTAAAATCAACACTTTTAATAGAAATGCAGACAATTTGACTGTAGGTCAGAGGAATCCAAGTTTTAAACCTCTAAATTTGAGTAGACTTGAAAGTTTGGTTTTATTTTTTTTTTCTGGTAAACTAGTCCAGTTGGCATAGAGGAAATCCATTATACTCACTGAAACTCAGATTTAGGGGATATCAACCTTTCCCCCACTGCCCGTGGATAGTAATATCAGCATTCTTTATTCAAAAAAATGAAACTACTGGGGCCGGATGCATAAATTAACTAGTGAGGGAAGACATGATTAGGGGAGTTCTTTGGCTGTTGGCAAACATGGTCAGAAATGTTTTGCCGTAGGATGCTGAAGCCCATGGAAATAAGAAGATCAGTGCTCACATTTCCCTCTTAGAAGAAAACGTGCTACTGCCTGAGAAAGGGAATGTTCTATTGAGGAATGTGGCTTGCACTTTAGATGATGCTCCATTTGTACTGAACAAAGTGCTCTACAGGGACATGAAAGGAATCAGGTAAGAACTTCTTGAAGAGATTGGTTTTACCCTCGTAAAAAAATAATTCCCTTTCTGAGTAAACTGGCATCAAGATCCCAGCTAGCTGCTCAAAAGAGAAATGCCTCAAGTCACCAGTGCTTCTGGAGTAGGGGCCAATGGCTTCCAGTCCTGGATAACTTCACTTGATTATTTCTAGAGCTCTCTCTTTGGCGATGATTCGCCACACAGGGACTCTACTTCACAATATCAGCTCAATTATTTCTGCCTGTTCCATAAGTTACGTCTACTGAGTCCTGTTTATATTTGTTTCTTATGCTCACATCTAAGCTTGTTTTTTTAAAATCTTTAAGTCAGACCTTCAAACTGATCATCTTATCTGAGGCCACTGCTCTGTCATATAATGCCACAGATTGTGAATGGAGAATCGATCTAGTTTCCTCCATGGTTTAATCTAAATCTCTCCCTGTGCCTTTCTTCCATCCTCATACTCTTTTTCCTCAGCTTTACAGTAGTGGATGAAGGGAAGCCAATCCATGTTCCCCAAGTTCAGTACCATGGGAACATCTTCTTCTGGAACCATTCCCGTAATAAGAATGATTATAATGGGTCATTCCTGGCTCTGCCACTTCAAGATGCATATATGAGGATCTTTGGGGTCTTGGCTGTTGACACCCTTAGAGATCCCCACGAAATAAACATCTTTCTACCTCATGAGATCAGATTCTATCAGGTAAGTCATAGAAGTTTTCAAGAGCAACGGTGGGATAGCCTCTCCTATACTTTTTAAAGAGTGAAACCTGAAATCCTATGAGAGCAAAGCTGTGTATATAGACAACATCATCATACTTGCTCCTGTTTCCTGCGTGTATGTTTTAGTCTTTTGAGAAGTTATCCATTACTTATGGAAGGACTCTTAGCCTCAGTTGTATGCCTCAGCCTCATGTGTCCCATAGCATTAATCACAGAAATAGAATTTTATGCTACAGAACAGAAATCCAACCATTAGACCACTAAGACCCACAGAGTGGGAATGAACTTTTAGAAGGGACATGTTTGTGTTTTACTAATAGTGGTATCTATCTAGAAATTCTTTGTATTTTCCACAAATTATACTAACTGATATGCATCCCCATAGGTCTTGATTTCGGTGTTATAATTTTGAGGATGAAAAATAAAGAAAAAGGCCTAAATGTTTCTTGAGTATTCAGGTTTTTAAAGTAGATCACAAAATGATACGCACTTTTAAGATCATGAAATAGCTAGACCATTTCTACAAGCATTTTGATTTAATCTATGGATAGAACTTGCAATAAAGGAAGATGAAAAGCCTTTACTTTATGGAGGCAATGAACTGTGGAGAATAGCAACAAGTTAGGAACTTGAACTTGCTATGCCCTCATCATTTGTTGCCCTGTAAGCTTCTGGTTCTTTATGTTTATTTACCATTATTTTCCACTTTCTCTTCCCATTTATTGGGTGGATAACTGAGGAAAGTGGTAGAATCTCTTTCTCTGTACATATTTTTAATAATAAAATTCATTCTCATCTGACACAAGAATGATGTGAAGATGTTAAAATGGAGGAGTATGGAGTTATCAGTAGGTGAAGTATATATGGTCTTGTTAGAGAGCATTTCAAAATGAATTATACATTGGTACTCTAGCCCTTAGAGTTAAAGGCTCCTGGGTTACCCTTAGATGTCTTGAGTCCTAATATAAAAGGCATGTAATTTTGAAGAGTCTGTGGTTCCTAGAGTTTCTTGACAACAAGCCCACACATGGGTTCTAACGATTTCCCATCGCTTCTCTGTGGAACAGGGTCTCCTTATGCCTATAAAAGGACTATGTAATCTAGCACATTGTAGGTCTTGGAACCAAACATGCCCTATACTGCTAGCACATTGTAGGTCTTGGAACCAAACATGCCCTATACTGCTGATCTGATGATAATGGCCATCCCTGCACAGAGGCAGGCATTAACACTGGCATCAGATCAGGGCAGCTCCTACCCATCTGCCCAGGGCTGGCATTCGTTCTTGGCTTTTTAACATTTTTTTTCTCATTTCAAAGTTTATCTTATTCCTTTGATGCTATTCTCTAATAGCACATATCACAAATTTCACTGGATGATTATCAAAAGCATAAAAACTTATGTGGATCTCTCTTCTCTTTACACCTTTGACTTTTTTTTTTTTTTTTTTTTTTTGAGACTTGCTCTGTTGCCCAGGCTGGAGTGCAGTGGTGCAATCTCAGCTCACTGCAACCTCCACCTCCTGAGTTCAAGCAATACTCATGCCTCAGCCTCCCAAATAGCTGGGATTACAGGTATGCACCACCATGGCCAACTAATATTCATGTTTTTAGTAGAGACAGGGTTTCACCATCTTGGCCAGGCTGGTCTCGAACTCCTGACCTCAAGTGATCCACCCTGCCTTGGCCTCCCAAAGCGTTGGGATTACAGGCATGAGCCATCACACCTGACCTATACCTTTGATTTCTTGATGATCCTTTTTTTTACAGTAGAACCTGGAACACTGCCCTTTGAGGACTGCTGAATAATTTGTAGGAAGTAGATTATCATGAAGTAATTACATTACTGGTAAAGGTAATCCAATTACTATATTACTAATTATTTTGCTATTTTAAAAAGAAAAAGCTACTTGAATATTCTGTCTCTACAGGGTGTTGCCAATGTCTTTAGCACTGCCTATCACTATGTCCATAGCCGCGAGCACATTCTGCATATTGTGATCACTGGCATTGGCTGGCTCTGTGACGTCACATCCAGCATCACCTCCATCACTACGTACTTTGTAGAGCCTAGCCCAGCCCAGGTAGGACAGACTCAGTAGTGATAGATCTCTCTAAGGTAGCCGAGTGTCTAGACATTATTTCTTGCTAATATTTGAACCGTATTAATTAGCTATTAGTCTAACTGAAGACAGATTTCCCAACACAAGACCCTTGGTTGTGAGTGACAGGAATCCATCTCAAATTGCCTTAGGCAAAAGGGAGAATTAACTGACTCATGTGACCAAAATGAAGACAGGGCAGGAGTCAAGCTATCTTTCAGGATGACCACAGGGATTTGAAGCCATCAGGGCTCTCTGTGTTCATCTCTCCACTTCTCATGTTTGTTTCCCTCTGTACATTGACTTTGTTCTTCCAGCTAAAGATGGATTTTTTCCACAGGGCAAGTCCCATGCTTACTAAAAGCATCCAGTAAAAAGTTCCAATTTGGAAAACTCAAGAAAGAAATTTCCTTTTTTTTTTCTGTTTTTAGATGGAGTCTCACTATTGTTGCCCAGGCTGGAATGCAATGGCACGATCTTGGTTCACTGCAACTTCTGCCTCCTGGGTTCAAGTGATTCTCCTGCCTCAACCTCTCAAGTAGCTGAGATTACAGGCATGAGCCACCACGCCTGGCTAATTTTGTATCTTTAGTAGAGACAGGGTTTCTCCATATTGGTCAGGCTGGTCTCAAACTCCCGACCTCAGGTGATCTGCTCACCTTGGCCTCCCAAAGTGCTAGGATTGAGCCACCATGCTTGGCCAGAAAACTTTGACTCATCCTGAGATACGTCCCCGCTGGCCAGACTGGGGAGTTTACAGTAATGGACAACACTCACTAGATTCATATGGATAGAGTGGGAAGAGACAGAAGCTGCTGTTTTGGAAGGACTCAGTTATATGACACCAATTTTTTTAAGCCCTCCTACCTATAATGTCATAAATTCTTGCTGAATGTTTACTTTGCTTCTTCATACTTTGTGTTAGGATTTTGCACATGATGTGAGTGGGTAGAAAGGTTTTTCCTTTCAGAAAGGCTGAATGACTCTGGGAGGTGCTTGGTCGGGTGGCAGTGCCACCTGGTTTTTCCCTAGTCCCTTGGCTGGCCCAAGGCAAGCATATCTGCACCTCCCTCCAGGCTGATTCCTTCCTTTCTTCCCACCAAGTCCCTACATCCCTCCCTCAGTGGCTGGGTGAATCCGATGAGGCCTTGGTCAATGAAGGCAGAATCATGGAGCTCTCTGGTGGGGGGGCCAGGCCATGGAGGCAGAGAATGCCTTGTAATTGGCACTGCTATTGAGGGTGGGGATGAGAGCCTTCAAGGGCACTTAGGACTGGGGCAGAGCACCCTGTTTGAAGGGCCGCGGCTACGGTGGCCCTTCAAAGCACATGGGACCCCAGGGAAGATTCAGAAGAGTATGGTCAGGCCCTTAAGACAAACAACACATAGGGCACCATGGAAAAGACCAAAATAGCCCAAAGCAGTCAGCAAGAAGCATGACTTCAGCAGCTGTAGGTTCAGAATCTAGAGTCCACAGACAAAGCCACCAGGATCACATCCCATCTGACCTGAGCCATCTTATGGTGGTGAAGAAAATCCTGCCGAAGGTGGGGGGAGAGAAGGACCACTCAGCAGCCAGGTTGTGAGTGAGATCGTGTAGGGGCAGAGACCAGAACAGCCTGTCTAAGCTCTTTTCAAGCACTCAATGGTCATATCTGTCTAAGCCTTCCTCTTTCCCTTCTCCAGCCCCATCCAGATTTACTTTTCTCTCTTCTCCAGCCTGCTCTATGTCTCAAAAAATAAACAATATCAATGGGCTCTTTGGCCCTTTGGCTTCTGCTTGAGTTTGTCGAATGAGAGCAGCCAAGGGAACACTGGAGGGCAGAAGTAGAGTGCAACTGGGGCGTTGTTGCTTCTGTCTCCCCCTCTGCCAGGTTGCTGTGAGTTGGCTGTGTTTCTCTCCTAAAGGCCACTTCACCTTTCATCAGGCAGTCCTCTCCATACAGCTGTCCTTTGTAGATTCTGGTCATTGCTCCACCACAACCCTCCAACCCACCTTCCAGCCTCTTCAGGCTAAGAGTGTTAATAGCTCTTCCTTATTACTAGGTCGGGATTCTAAACACTGTCTTCATAAATAATCCTTTTATTAAACTCCCCTTATATTACCTAGTTCTAGCAATCTGTTTCCTTGTGAAACCCTGACTGATATGAAATATAAAATAAATTCTGAGATACTCCCCCTTACCTCATGCCAATGTTCCTGCAAGGTACAGAGTCATAGAGGAAAAAAAATTACTGTTCTGTTAACAGTAACCATAGATGAGGAAAAATAAATTCAAATTCTCTTAGGTATGAAATTCAGAGTATTTTAGTTTATCACCCCAGAGCACTTCTGTCTATTTCTTTGGAGTACCGAATTTATTAAATAGGTAACTGCGGCAAGTAGAATAATGCCTCCCCCTCAAGATGTCCATGTCCAAATTCCTGAAACCTGTGAATATGTCACTTTACATGTCAAAAAGGATTTTGCAAGTGTGATTAAGATTAAGGAATTTGAAATGGAGAGATTATCTTGGATTGTCCAGGCGGGCCCTGGATCATATGAGTCCTTAAAAACAGAGAACCCGGCCAGATGTGGTGGCTCACGCCTGTAATTCCAGCACTTTGGGAGGCTGAGGCAGGTGGATCACGAGGTCAAGAGGTTGAAACCAGCCTGGCCAATATAGTGAAACCCCATCTCTACTAAAAGTACAAAAATTAGCTGGGAGTGGTGGTGTGAGCCTGTAGTCCCAGCTATGTGGGATGCTGAGGCAGAAGAATCACTTGAACGGGGAGGTGGAGGTTGCAGTGAGCCAAGATCGCACCATTGCACTCCAGCCTGATGACAGAGCAAGATTCTGTCTCAAAAACAAAACAACAAACAAAACAGAGAACACTTTCTGGTTGTGAGAGACAGGAGGATGGAAAAAGAGTCAGAAAGATGGTGATTTGACATCCCACTGCAGGTCCCGAAATACACAAGGCTGTGTACAAAGACCCAGGGCACTAAGGGCAGCCCCCAGCTGACAGCCAGCAAAGAAATCAGTTTCTCAGTCTTTTATTTCCCTGGGGTCTCAAGAGAGACAAGTGGCTAACACATGTGCCTGGTTAGCTATCTTAAGTCATGGCAATGTAGGCTTTTGGAAAAATTTGAAAATCAGACTAGCCAGTGATTTCTGCTTTCTACCTCATCACATTCCTTTTCTAAGGCAGTGAACAGACAGACTTTCTGCTTGAATGAGAGGGAAGGACTCTCAGGAGAAGAGAGATTCTCAGGAGGAGAAAAATGTAATACTACAATTAATGTTTCACATTCCACAATTCATAATAGAAAGCAAATTTTCTTCTACCTTAGGGATTTCAAAAATGTTACTCTGTCTGGAACATTTTCCCCACCTCATCCCATCACCCTTAGGCCTTATATGAAACAAACTATAATTTAAGTCAAGGGACATAAATTGTTTTGATAAAGTAGAAAGCTGTTATTTTTTCCCCACAAGAAGGTAATTTTTTAAAGATATAATTTCTGCCAGGCACAGTGGCTCACGCCTGTAATCCCAGCACTTTGGGAGGCCAAGATGGGTAGATCACCTGAGGTCGAGAGTTCGAGACCAGCCTGACCAACATGAAGAAACCCCCGTCTCTACTAAAAATACAAAATTAGCCAGGTGTGGTGGCGCATGCCTGTAATCCCAGCTACTCAGGAGACTAAGGGAGGAGAATTGCTTGAACCCAGGAAGTGGAGGTTATGGTGAGCCGAGATTGCACCATTGCACTCCAGCCTGGGCAACATCTCAAAAAAAAAAAAGATATAATTTATCCCAAGAATTATTTATAAATTTAACAAAATTCCAATAAAAATCTCAACATGATTTTTTTTAAACTTGACAAATGATTTTAATTTTCATGGGATAACTAAGAATATGAGGGTTGAGAGAAAACTTGCAATCCTGGTCTGGAGAAGGATTGCTACTTACACCAAAGGTTGGAACAATTAAGGGAAGGTTGATACATTGACTAGATAGAAATGCAAACCTTTCTTGCACCAAAGTTATAAAGAAAATTAAATTTCATATGACAAATTGGGGGAAATTGCCACGTATCTGGCAAAGGGTTAACACTATTTTACACAAATCAATGAGATTTTTTTAAAAATCCAAAATAAAAACAAGCAAAGGGCAAGTATATTTGGGGAAAAAAAAAGTCATGCAAATGGTTTATAAACATGTAAAAAACATATTCAGTTATTCTCAATGAAATAAATACAAAGTTAAGTAAAAGATAATTTTTTACCTATTAAATTGAAACTTTTTTTTTTTTAGAGACAGGGGTCTTCTTATGTTGTCCAGGCTGGTCTGGAACTCCTGGACTCAAGCAGTTGTCCCACCTCAGCCTCCTAAAGTGTTGGGATTTCAGGTGTGAGCCACTACGTCCAGCCAAAAAAAATTTTTGACTAGAACTTGAAATATTTGTTAGACATCTTAGAGGAGATATTGAATAGGCAGTTGGGTATAGGCTCCCAGTGTTTGAGTAGAAATCCAGGCTAATGAATAAACGGCATTTTAAAGCCATGAGACTGGGTTACACAACACTGTGAAGGTATTCAGTGCCACTGAATTGTACACTTAAACAAATGGTTAAAATGATAAATATGCTATGCATATTTTACCACAATAAACAAAACACAACACAAAACCATGAACCTGGAAAGGATGACCAAAGGAATGAGTGAGAAAAGAAAAAAAAATGTCAAAGGACTGAGTCTTGAGGTGCTCCAAGTGTTTGGAATTACTGTGGCTCAAAAAATTGTATTGACTGTGACTCACAGTACGAAAAACATTTTATATTCTGACTCCTTACATGAGCGTGCATGCATACACATGAAACAGAAATTTCACAAAAGAATACCTACTTGCCCTACATGTTATATTTTCTGATATTCTCTCTTTTATATCATTTTTAAAGTGTTTGTCAAACAAGAAAAAAGCAAAAGAGGGTAAATATTAAAGCAAAGGAGATAAACAATGTGTAATGGGAAAGGTGAGAATGCACAGATATTGGAAAGGAAAGGGAAAAAAATAACAAGCCAGAACCAGAAGAAAGAAAAGGAGGGGAAAATATAATTGCAGCCTTTTCCCAAAAGGTTTCCTGGGAAACTCTAACTAGGAGTGCTTTTCTCACTACTGAATAATTGCTGAGGGGCTTGCCAACTTTATAGTTTTTGGTTCAAACTAAAATCAAATAAAAAGCTTATTTTCAGGCATATTATTATAAGCCTCTTATTTTCTGTATTATCCTTCTGATCTAACAGCAGGAGTGGTCAATTTATACAATTTTGGAGAAAAAAACAGTAAAGTTTTGGCTAACCATTTAAACCTAGATACACCGGGTGAGATTAAAAATAAATATTTTCGGTCTAATAGTATATAACACTAAATAACAAATCACGAAAGAAATACATTTAGAAAGAAGCTAGAAGCCCAATTGTCAATGTGGGATAATCTTAACAATTTTCCAAGGATAAAGTTGACAACATTCCCCTTCTAAAGAGTTTGAAAGAACCCTTGAGGTCATGGTATATAGAGGCAAAAGGAAATTTTACATTACAAAGCAGCTGTTCCTCTTCCAACCACCATTCAGCATGCAAATCCCCTATGGATCCTCTTATCGTATTTCCTCTTTATTCCAATAATTATTTATTTTTATTTTCATTTTTTTAGAGACCAGGTCTCATTCTGTTGCCCAGGCTGAAGTGCAGTGACACAATCAGAGCTCACTGTAACCTTGAACTCCTAGACTCAAGCAATCCTCCTGCCTCAGCCTCTGAAGTAGCTAAGACTACAGCCATGCCCCAAGAATTATTTTTGTAAAGGAATGATTCCTCAAAACCCATCTATACTTCTCTTGACTGAATTTGTGTTTCCTACAGTTCATGTATTTACAAATTATGTTAATATACTTTCTTATAAATAAACTAGTTTCTATGAAAAAAATATTGATCAAGACTCATTAAAATATTTTCACAACCCACACGTAAGTTGCAGGTTGACCGACAGTTTGAAAACTTCTTAGAAGTAAGGGAGATCAAGAAGCAAGGAGAATGAGAAGGATTGTTTAGTGAGGTAGGAGGAGAACCAGGAGAGAGTGTCCCCTATAGCGAGGTGAAGAAAGTAAATCATCTGGGCGCAGTGGCTCACGCCTGTAATTGCAGCACTTTGGGAGGCCGAGGCAGGCAGATCACGAGGTCTAGAGATCAAGACCATCCTGGCCAACATGGTGAAATCCCATCTTTACTAAATACACAAAAATTAGCCGGGCGTGGTGGGCACCTGTAGTCCCAGCTACTCTGGAGGCTGAGGCAGAAGAATCACTTGAACCTGGGAGGCGGAGGTTACAGTGAGCCGAGATTATGCCATTGCCTGGGCAACAGGGTGAGACTCCGTCTCAAAAAAAAAAAAGGGGGGAGAAAAAAGAAAGTAAAGCAAGAAGGGAATTGTTCACTGAACCAAGTGCTTCCAAGAGGACTGAGGATTTACCAATGGATTTGAAATGAGAGAGCCACTGGTAACCTTGACCAGAAGAGTTTTGGTGAAGTAGTGAGAACAAAGACCTCCTAAGAGAATGTGTTTGGTGTATTTACTTTCTTTGGGTTTCTCTGTATTCTGCAAATGTTTTACAATGCACTTTTAACATCAGGAAAACAATATAAACACACAGTTTTATCACAGTTATGTAAAATAAGTTTGTCCATTAAAAAAAATTTATCCTGTTCTTTAATGGTACTAAGTAAAATGTCACTGTTCTTAAAACCAGAGGTCATTTAAGCTTTCCTATTTTTTTTTTCTTTATCTGTCCCCAAAAGCTGTAATGGAAATATGAGGTCTAATTACTCCGTTCTAATGAAATGTCTTGCTCTTTTCAAGGATTCAGACTATGTTTTACGCAACATGATGGTTACAGGGCAGCTGGGTCTAACAGAAATCCACAAAAATCCTCCTACCATCCACAGGAAGTCATGCATCTTCAGGTATGAGACATGTCTGTTTTGTTTGACTGCCAGAACATATCATTCTGGTACAATAGTAGATCTGAAAGACACAGCTTCTGGCTCTTGCTCATACAAACTGACTTTTATTCTTTCTTTTTAATTTAATTGTATTTTATTTTAAGTTCCAGGATACATGTGCAGGATGTGCAGGTTTATTACATAGGTAAACCTGCACCATGGTGGTTTGCTGCACCTATCAACCCATCACCTAGGTATTAAGCCCCCACATGCATTCACCATTTTTCCTAATGCTCTCCCTCCCCTTGCCCCCTTGACAGGCCCCAGTGTGTTCCCTTCCCCATGTCCATGTGTTCTTATTGTTCAGCTGTCACTTATAAGTGAGAACATGTGGTGTTTGGTTTTCTGTTCCTGTGTGGGTTTGCTGAAGATAATGACTTCCAGCTCCATCCATGGCCCTGCAAAGGACATTATCTCATTCCTTTTCATGGCTGCATAGTATTCCATGCTGTATATGTACAATATTTTCTCTTTTTTTTATTTTACTTTAAGTTCTGGGGTACATGTGCAGATCTTGCAGGATTGTTACATAGGTATACACATGCCATGTTGGTTTTCTGCCTCCATCCCCCACCCTGTCACCTACATTAAGTATTTCTCCTAATATTATCCCTCCCCAATCTCCCCACCCCCTGCTATCCCTCCCCTAGCTCCTAACCCCCAACAGACCCCAGTGTGTGATGTTCCCCTCCCTGTGCCCATGTGTTCTCATTGTTCAACACCCACTTATGAGTGAGAACATGCAGTGTTTGGTTTTCTGTTCTTGGGTCAGTTTGCTGAGAATGATGGTTTCCAGATTCATCCATGTCCCTGCAAAGGACACAAACTCATCCTTTTTCATGGCTGTATAGTATTCCATAGTGTATATGTGCCACATTTTCTTTATCCAGTCTATCTTTGATAGGCATTTGGGTTGGGTTCCAAGTATTTGCTATTGTAAACAGTGCCACAGTGAACATACATGTGCAGTACCATATTTTCTTCATCCAATCTATCATTGATGAGTATTTGGGTTGATTCCATGTCTTTGCTACTGTGAATAGTGCTGCAATGAACATACAGGTGCATGCATCTTTAAAATAGAATTATTTATATTCCTTTGGGTATATACCCAATAATGGGATTGTGGGTCAAATGGTATTTCTGGTTCTAGGCCTTTGAGGCATCACCACACTGTCTTCCACAGTGGTTAAACTAATTTACATTCTCACTAACAGTGTAAAAGCTGTAAAATTCCTATTTTTCCACACACTCACCAGCATCTGTTGTTTCTTGATTTAAAATCACCATTCTGACTGGCATGAGATGATATCTCACTGTGATTTTGATTTGCATTTCTCCTTTTTTTTTTTTTTTGAGATGGAGTCTTGCTCTGTCACCCAGGCTGGAGTGCAGTGGTATGATCTCAGCTCACTATAACCTCTGCCTCCCAAGTTCAAGCGATTCTCCTGCCTCAGCCTCCTGAGTAGCTGGGATTACATGTGCGCATCACCCCACCTGGCTAATTTTTGTACTTTTGGTAGAGATGGAGTTCACCATGCTGAGTCAGGCTGGTCTTGAACCACTGACCTTGTGATCCACCTGCCTCAGCCTCCTAAAGGGCTGGGATTACAGGTGGGAGCCACTGTAGCCTGCCTTAATTCCCATTTCTCTAATGATCATACTGAATTTTATTCTGATGGGCTTTTAAAGAAAAATTTCTGCAGAATGTTGTCTGCATGGGACATACTGGCTCTTTTTTTCCCCCAAGTCCTTTTTTTTTTTTTTTTTTTTTTAGAGATGGGGGTCTCAATGTGTCACCCAGGCTGGAGTGCAGTGCTGTGATCATAGCTCTCAGCAGCCTCAAACTCCCAGACTCAAGCTAACCTCCTGCCTCAGCTTCCCAAATAGTTGGGACACAGGCAGATGCTAAGCCCAGCTAATTTAATTTTTTTTTTTTTTTTTAGAGACAGGGTCTCTTTATGGTGCCCAGCCTTCCCCAAGTCCTTTTTAAAACAGATTTAATTGGCATTTTATTTTAAAATTGCATGTCTTAAAGCATGAAAGTGTTTTATTTTCCATGAATTTCCTGGTAAATATGGAATTCAACAAAAACCCACCATGATTATGAATAATACATTCGCATCACTCATCAGAGCTCATTTATTAATGTTAGCAAGACTGTAAATATGTATTTTTTATTTAAAGAAGACACAGGGACAGAGTTGGAGAGAAGGCAGAGCATGTTGTATTTAATAAGTAGTCAATTCTAAATTACTTAGAATGACTCGTATCTGTCAAATGCAAGGAACACTACTGAACTGTGTACAAATGTAAAACATCTTAACTGAGAACACACCTATTGCAAAAGGGAATGACTGCTTCTTCGGGGGTCAGTGTCGTTGAGAAGGCAGTAACCCAGGTATCTCAGACTAGTAGGCTAATTCAACATTTAATTACGTATGTTAATTAAATTTTAGTTTGGCCTCATACCAGAATGTTCATTCAATCTCAAGCTCTTTTCCACATAGTTATTCCTTGTGCTGGTCAAGAGTTTTATAGAAGTCCTTGTAATACCCATAGCCCTGGATTCTTGTGTATAACTTAGAGCAGATGTCTTTAGAGGAAGTCAGTTGACCATCAGGCTCTATTGCTATTGGAAAGCTTAGTATGATGCATTATTAGTATGGCAATCATCAAGACACAATACAAAGTGGTGGATCAGCAGCAGCAAGGGGTGGGAATGGCAGAAGGAGGACATAATCTTTTTTTTTTTTTCTTTTCTTTGAACTGACAGAATCAGGCTTAAGAAGGTGGGAGGACATAATCTTAACTGCCGCTGTAGGATTGATATTACAAACTATAAATGTGCTTTTTGAGGCTATGCAAAGTACCAATTTTTTACAAATACCTTTAAGAAATGGCATATCAGAATTAATGTAGATGGGGAAAGGGAAAAGAAAGAAAAAGAGGTGTATCTGTGCCTCACCAAGAGAGAGAAGCAGCCACTACATTTCCATGAAAATCTCAAGTCTCTCACTGAGGCAGATGCTGTAGATGCTCTACCAGATCCCCAAAATGCTTTTTACCAGCTGCTGTAGGCACTGCTGCAAGTAGTGGCTCACACCGTAACTTGCTCTGGAGGAGTGCCTTTGAGCAGTTAGAGTCCTTCACCTAAGAGATGTGTAAACACTCCCCCAACCCAAACTGCCCACACACACCCAGAGCAGCTTAGAGCCAATGACTGACTAGTGCCAGGATACAAAAGACCCCTCCCTTTGCCTCAAGGTGGGACAGATTCTTTGGTACACTTGACCTTCCAGAGCTCCCCTTGGAATGAAGCCGAGGCTAGACTCCACGTGAAATTACATTCTTACTTAGCTTCTCTCCCTTCCCTATCCTGCTTCCCTCAGTCCCTCTCACAGATTTCTCCAGCAAACACTGGCTCAGTAAATTACCTGCATAAGCATCCCTGTCTCAGGCTCTGCTTCTAGGAAACTCGACATAACACACTCATCATTTTTGCTGGCATTCAACCAAAGCATAATGGACAATAAGTTAAAAAAAAAATGAACACCTTCAGATAAGTAAAGACAATGAAGCAGAGTATCATGATGGAGAGTGGCTTGGGCGGTGCTTGCTACTTGAGATTGGGTGGTCAGGGAAGGCTTCTCTGCTGAGAAGGAAGTTTGAGCAGAGACATGAGTGAGCAGATTGACAGCCACATGAAATCAAGGGCTAGAATACTTTTCAGGCAGATGAAACAGCAAGAAGGGCTGGCGTGGTAGAACTGAGGTAGGCACAAAAGAGAGTAATTCAATATGTTTGGGTGGAACTATGTGAACAGGCAGATGTTTAATATCTTTGTGCTTATTTGGTTCTGGTTTCAGAGATTTCCTCTTCAAATGTACAGACAGTTCAGAAGTCGTCCTGGCCTCTGCCTGTGGAGAAACCCACATAGTAGTTCCACTCCGTGAGAGAACAGGAGAGGCTCTGGGAGTTCTCGATTTTAACATTGGCCGAAATAGGATGTTGTTGTATCAAGAATATAAAGATCTACAGAAAATGATGAAAGTGGTTCAAATGGCTTGCTATGAAATACTTGGCGAGTTCTCTGGAGAAAGAGAAAAAAAATGTATCTTAGGTATTGTTCATGTGGCATCAGTCTAAATTCACAGGTTTAATAGGCTTTGGGGAAATCACAGGCAGTGCAATGAAATGTGCATTTTTAAAATGAATTGTTACAATATACAGATCTTTCCATGTAAAAGGAATTCCCTCATGCAGTCTTGTGCTGATGAGTAACGTCTACAAATTAAAGCAAAGAGCCTAGAATCACATTCTCTTCTTTAGAACCATGTAGTTTTAGAACTGGAAGGGCTCATAAAGGCAAGCTAGAACTAGCAATTATTAAATGCCCCCATTATGTGTCTCAGATATTATTTTATTTAATCCTTACCATAACCCTATGAGGTGAATAGTGATACCCCATTTACAGGTGAGGAAAGTAAGCAACTTGGCCCACATCACACAGTTAAGAAATGGTGAAGGCTGGATTTGAATCCAGGTTTAGGTGCTCTTCCCCCTATGTTCCCACACATAACTGAACAGAACATCTTATTTTACAGATAAAGATGCTAAAGCCTGCAAAAGTAAAGTGGATTATGTAAGGTCCAATAGCAAGCTGGTGGCAGAGCCAAGACTAGACTCCAGTTTTTGTGATTCCACATCCACTAGGCTACTTTCAGTGCAATGCCAGCTTGGAGAGAGGGCAGGAAGAAGAAGGCATGGAAACCTTTGGCTTCCTAGGATGAAGTGAATAGAATTAGAAGAGTAACACTCTGTGGGATTAAGCCAAAAGATATGAAACTGTGTCACAGAGTGGGATAAGAAGAAAGGAGAAAATTCATGTCTCTTGAGCGTTCACTATATGTAACGCCTGCAACTAAGCACTTTTACACATACCATCTTATCTAATTCTCACAGCTAACCAAGGAAGTAGGGATTAAGCCCATTCTCACAGAAGAGGAAAAGGATATTCAGAGAGACAACAGACTAATAAGGGGGCCAGCATGTGTTCAAACCAGGGTCTAACTCTAAAACTCAAGTGTTTGCCTTTTCTCAACACCTCTTCTTATGCACTTCACCAACAGTAATTTCATTTCTTTCTTTTGATTTCATGGCTAGAGAAACTAAGATTGTTTAAAAACCAAAGGATATTGTCTTCTTTTCTTGAAAAAAAGTTTTATATGTTCAGAATCCTATGAAAAAAGTAATGCATGTGACTGAACAGCAATGTGAGCTGTCATTTTGCTATTCCAGAGATTGAAAATGTCGGGGAAGTCCAGCGGGCAGGAATTCTCTTCTTCCGAATCATGCTGCTCGAGCTACAGGAAAGCATCCAACTACTCAATCCCATGGAATTTGTGTCACTGTTGCTCTATGACATTACTCCTCTAGCAAAGCCAAATTCTCCTCAAGACAGCAAGTCCATGGAGTTGGAAGCCAACGTGGAACTAGTGCCTGATATCCTGAAGGCGGTCATCTTGTTCTTTCATCCAGAGTTGGAATTTTCAAGTGACCTTGGAAGTTGGGATAAGTGTAAATTTGTAAGTTTTTTTTTTTAAAGCACCTTTTAAATTGAAGAATCACCTACACAAATATAGCTGTACAAATTATAATTGCATAAATCATAAGAATATAAATGCAAGAATTTTCACAGAGTGGAACACATTCATGTAACCAGCCCTAGATCAAGAATTAGAACATCTATGGAATCCCAAAAGGTCTCCTTTGTACCCTTCCTCATCATCCCTTCACTCCACCCACCCAAAGAGTAACCATCATCTTTTTTTTGTTGGTTTGTTTGCTTGAGACGGAGTTTCGCTCTTGTTGCCCAAGCTGGAGTGCAATGGTGCGATCTCGGCTCACTGCAACCTCTGCCTCCTGGGTTCAAGCGATTCTCCTGCCTCAGCCTCCCGAGTAGCTGGGATTACAGGCATGCGCCACCATGCCCGGCTAATTTTTTGTATTTTTAGTTGAAACAGGGTTACACCATGTTGGCCAGACTGGTCTCCAAACTCCTGATCTCAGGTGATCCAGCCACCTCGGCCTCCCAAAGCGCTGGGATTACAAGCGTGTGAGCCACCACTCCCACCCATGGGTAACCATCATCTTGACTTCTAACATCATCGGTTGGTTTCACCTATTTTAAAATCTATATAAATGGAATTATGTACGCTGTCCAACTGTATTTCTGCTTGCTGGTGATCCCGTAAATTTTCTTCTGTTCTTTGTTCACAGTATGTTAACAAATATTTAGTCGACAATATTTGTGCCTTTGATCCAACTGCCAAGCATGTGAAAATTAATGTACAGCTTATCGATGAATATATCAGAGGTAAATTTCCACTTAATTACAGCCTAAATCTATACCAACAGCAATAAAACACAGTTGTGATCAAGAGATTTTTATTAAGATAAAGAAAGTGGCTCATAAATTCAGTTTTTAGGAGAAAATAGTTGTAATTCTTCTAAGAGGAGGGACGCTATAATCTATTGCATCATTCTCCGAAGTCACTGTGCCACATACGAGAATTCAAAAGCACATCTATCTCCCACTCATTTACTACATGTGCATTATTTATTTTTTAAAATGCAAATGGGGCTGCAATGAGAATAGAAATGTTAAGCAAAAAGGCTATCTTTAGCTTCAATAAATAACCAAGGAAAATAATAGACATTTTCAAGGAGGAGAATCACCAAGAATGGAGAGCAGTAAGGCTCTTGGACTGGAGAAGGCGATTAGCTCTTTGGCCACAGGGAATATGCCGCATATGAGAGTAAATACACAAACAGAAGCCCAAGGTCCTGCGCTGACCTATTTTCTCCCACCAGAGGCCTCAAGCTATGACGAGGAATTCATTTAAATTCTGTTTCTTCTTTGTTACTTATGCAAAATAATTATAATTGGGAAAATGGCTCTGCAGAAATGGCTCACTAAACCTATCCCTCTCCTTCTCTTCCCGCTCTCCTACTATCTGTGGAGGCTTCAGACCAAGGCGGAAGGGTTTCTGGATTCACAGGGAACTATCTATCCTAGCTGATTCCTGAGCAGCCTTGACCAACGCTCCCCATCACTTTCTGCTTTCCAACAGTGCCCTCTGGTGGAATAAATACTAACTGCAGTTAACGGAGCGGACTCAGCCGGAAAAATAGCTCCCAGTCACCACCGCCGAGCCCTTAGTGTTACCACAGTCTTCGCAGCAATCAAGAAAGTTCGTAGGTCACCCAGATACCAACCTCTCTCCTTCAGATGGAGTTATATCAGGAAATTCTAAGCTTCCTGCATAGGGGAAGGGAGAGCAATTCTTTGGGGTGACTTTCTGCTTGCCAGAAGGAGAGGAGTCTTCTGCCAGGGTAATCTGCTGCTTGGAGTTTACCTGGTCCAGCAGCTTTAAGTAAGGGCACTACTCCACGAATCTACCCAGAAAGAAATGTCACTAATAATATCTGTAGATTCAGCCTGTGACAGGCAGAGACTGCTAGACCACATAGCATAGCTCCTAACACACCAAGCCTTCCAAACTATTGATTTTACCGAAAGGGTAGAATTAGGGCTGGTAATGTGCCCATACTTTCTTAGGGCTTCTGCTGCCAATATTCTCACTCCCACTTCATCCAAGTTCAAGAAAAGGGTATTTTTGGCCAGGCACAGTGGCTCACACCTGTAATCCCAACACTTTGGGAGGCAAAGGCAGGCAGATTGCTTGAGCCCAGAAGTTGGAGACTAGCATGGACAACATGGCAAAATCTTGTCTCTACAAAAAAAATGCAAAAACTGCCCGGGCGCAGTGGCCCACGCCTGTAATCCCAGCACTTTGGGAGGCCAAGGCGGGTGGATCACGAGTCAGGAGTTTGAGACCAGCCTGGCCAATATGGTGAAACCCCGACTCTACTAAAAGTACAAAAATTAGCTGGGCATGGTGGTACGCGTCTGTAGTCCCAGTTACTCCTAAGGCTGAGACAGGAGAATCGCTTAACCCGAGAGGCGGAGATTGCAGTGAGCCAAGATTGTGTCACTGCACTCCAGCCTGAGGGACAGAGTGAGACTCTGTCTCAAAAAACCAAAAACAAAAACAGAAACTAACTGGGCGTAGTGGTGCATGTCTGTAATCCCAGCTACTCAGGAGACTGAGGTGGGAGATCACTTGAGCCTGGGAGCTTGAGGCTGCTGTGAAATGTGATCATGCCATTGCATTCCAGCCTGGGCAACAGAATGAAACCCTGTCTCAAAAACAGCAACAACAAAAAAGGAGGTTTTATTATTATTATTGTTATTATTATACTGATGGAACTCTAGGCAACTGTGTCCTGCCTTTTGATTGAGTTACTGTCAGTTACTATGAAGTAACATTGGGTAGCTTTGTTGAGCAGGCCTGAACTCCCAAGACTGTGCCATTGCAGGTGAGTGCTGCTGATGTACTCCCTGTGGAGGACCCTGTGACTCCAGTGAGCACTCGCAGACAGCTGTGTATGCAGTAGTACATCAGTAGCCTGCTATTCTCTGTCACTTTGCCTAAGATACTCCTAGTAGTTGGTCTCTTCTACTTGGAGATTCATGACTTGACCACCATCTCAAGGACCTATTCTCCCCATTCCACTTTGGACCTTTGTTGCCAGCGTTACCTGGTCATTCAGGGTGCCCCATATCTGTTCCTTATCTCCCTCTCAGAAGATTTAAACAGATGTTGCCCGCTTGGAAATGTTCTTAGACCCAAAGGCAAGAAGAGCTGTCCCCCATTGCAAGTGTAACCAGAATCACTTTTCTATCTAGAACCTGTGTCTCTGCCAAGTGACCATACCTCCACCTCTGAATCCAAGTGTTTACAAGTCCACAGACATTGGTCTTGGCAGGAGTGCCCCAGGCGCTCCACTTCTCCTACAGGGGTCCTAGAGCTCCAGCTCTGCCAAAGCAGCCAGAGCCTCAGTACTGTCACCATCTGTAAAGAAACCCACGAGCTTCCTCAATATAATCACACCATGATCCTCTAAGGGTGAAAAGGAAAAAAGGTGCCTTCCCATCAGCAGGGGAGGACTGCTGGACTCACGGTCCTGATTAACTTTTATCTTCTACCTTCAAAATTCACCTTCCCTGGGAGATCCTTCCCTAATTGCTACTGCCACCACCGTGTGGCTCTTATGAGTACCGTGCTCCCCCAGCTCCCTTACAGAAATGGGATATGACTCATTCCTTAACTCCCCACTGCACAGCTAAGGACCTGACAGGAACCTTGGTGGAATGATTCTACCAACCATCCAGAAATAGCAAGTAGGAATACAGCACTGAATCTGCAACTCTGAGGATGTGCCTGTTTCTTTTAAATGGGTCAAGCCAAAGTGGACAACCAGACGCCAAGAACATTGTTCTTATTCATGTAAACCTTCCGTATGCTAACATTGGTTTGGATTCAATTAGAGTTCTCTGCTGCCTTTTTGGACTTAGTCATCTTGAATGGAAATTGTTGGCTCCTTCTTATAGGAAAAAACTTGCCATCTTAGCTAGACTTGGGTTTAATGGAGAGCTAAGAGTGTGCCATTTATTTGCAAGTTGCTGACAGATTTTAGGCCGTGGAGGAGGAAATATCATTTCATCTTGAGAACAGATTTCCTTTGTCCTGGCAAGAGCCCCTTAGAAAGCCCTTTTAGTTACGAGTTATGATATCAGACAAGTACTCACACAATGCACAGGAGAAGGGTATAACACTCTGTTCTGGGTAAAATTCTCGGGCCTGGATGCTAGACCTATTTCCCATGCATGCAAAATGCCTGCCTTTTCAGTTCCAAGTTATTCAGAGGAAAAAAGAAAATCGAACCAGCCATTCGCCTTATGTTTCTTATCACTTCTTGTGATTTACATTTTGAAGTTTTCTAACAATAATTATTAAGAGAAACAACTAAACACAGTTTTACATGTATAGATAACATCACTGCTACTTTGATATCTGATTAAAGACTTTAAAAATGAGCTTGATGAGACGTGGAACATGGTGGCATGCACCTGTGGTCCCAGCTACTTGGGAAGCTGAGGCACAAGGATTTCTTGAGACCAGAAGTTCAAGGCTGTACTGCACTGTACTGCACAGTGATGGTGCCTGTGAATAGCACTGCGCTCCAGCCTGGGCAACATAGTGGACGTCGTCTCTAGAGAAAAAAAAATCACTTTAATAGGAACATTTTTGTAGCAGGGCACGGTGGCTCACTCCTGTAATCCCAGCACTTTGGGAAGCCAAGGTGGGCGGATCACTTGAGATCAGAAGTTCAAGACCAGCTGACCAACATGGTGAAACCCCATCTCTGCTACAAATACAAAAAAAAATTAGCCTGGCGTTGTGGTATATGCCTGTAATCCCAGCTACTCAGGAGGCTGAGACAGGAGGATGGCTTGAACCCAGGAGCCTGAGGTTGCAGTGAGCCAAGGTCACACCACTGCACTCCAGCCTGGGCAACAAAGCAAGACTCCATTTGAAAAAGAACAAAAAAAAAAGAACATTTTTCTATTTAACTTGACACTTCTTTTTTTAATTTTAGTGGATGTTAAAACTGTCTTTTATCCTGAAACTATTTTTTTTTTTTTGAGATGGAGTCTTGCTCTGTCACCCAGGCTGGAGTGCAGTGGCCCAATCTTGGCTCACTGCAACCTCCACCTCCCCGGTTCAAGAGATTCTCCTGCCTCAGCCTCCTGAGTAGCTGGGATTACAGGCATGCACCACCACGCCTGGCTAATTTTGTATTTTTAGTAGAGATGGGGTTTCTCCATATTAGTCAGACTGGTCTCAAACACCCGACCTCAGGTGATCCCCCCACCTCGGCCTCCCAAAGTGCTAGGATTGCAGGCATGAACCAGTCTTATGTTTTTTATTAAAGTACTTGAAAAGGTCACATAGAATTAAAAGCCTAAAAAGAGTCACTAGCCCATGTCTTCTCTTTCATTCTCTTCAGTTCGCCTCGCCAGAGGCAACCATTTTTCTTCTTTTACTGTTTCTTCTTAGCATTTGCACATCTGTTTCTATTGTGCACATATTGCTATCTTTTGATTCATCAATTTTAATTCTTATCAATAAATTTCCTCTTGTTATAAATGAAGATTTAGTTCTGTCATACTACCATTCTCTTACCCCATCCTCCCAATGTAGTTATATTCATAATTTGGGGTTAAATAAAAAAGCAATGTTTACATGATTTTGCCTATGAAAATATCATACACAGCTGAGAACTGTAGCATTTTTTGATTCCTCATCTTTTTTTTCCTGAAGTAAATAATTGTTCTTTATTTTTAAACTTTCTTAGTTATATCTGTACTTCTTGATAATTCCCTGTCCATTTGCCTCTCCCATAAGACAGTTCTATCAAGTAATTTGTTAGTTCCAATTTATTTTCTTTTCCTAAAGCCATCTCTTCTAGAGATCTTGATTCCTCTGCCTTTTTTTTTTTAAAGAGACAGCCTCACTCTATCACCCAGGCTGGAGTGCAGTGGCGCAATCACAGCTCACTGCAACCTTGCCCTTCTTGACTCAAGCGATCCTCCTGGCTCAGGTTTCCAAGTAGCTGGGACTATAGGCACATGCCACCACACCCAACTAATTTTTTTATTTTTTGCAGAGGTGGGGTCTCACTGTATTACCCAGGCTAGTCTTGAACTCCTGACTTCCAAGGATTCTTCTGCCTCAGCCTCCCAAAGTGCTAGGATTACAGATGTGAGCCACCCATACCCAGCCCTCAGTTCTTTCTCTATCTGAAATCTTTCCCGTCCCCAGGATCTGCTACTCAGCTGCCTTCCTGAGATTCACTTAGCCACTATTGAAGGAATTTAGTTTGGCATTATCTTGGTTTATTCTTGGTCTAGACCCTTGTTTTCAGGTGACATACCTTCAGTAGTTTTCTGAGAAAATGTTGTATACATGGTAAATGTTCTGAGACCTTTCATTTCTGAAGATGTTTTTATTCAGTCCTCATATTTGGTTTCTAATTTGCTGTGGAATATAATTTTGAAGACGTTGCTCTATTGTATTTTTTATTTTTATTTAAATTATACACATACACACACACATACACACACACACACACACACACACACACACACACACACACACACATGTAGAGAGAGAGTGAGAGAGATGAATCTCTCACTCTGTTGCCTAGGCTGGAGTGCAGGGGCGCAATCTCAGCTCACTGCAACCTCCACCCTTAAGGTTCTAGCAGTTCTCTTACCTCAGCCTCCCGAGTAGCTGGGATTACAGTTGCCTGTCCCACACCTGGCTATTTTTTTTGGATCTGTAGTAGAGACGGGGTTTTGACATGTTGGCCAGGCTGGTCTCGAACTCTTGACCTCAAGTGATCCACCCACCTCACCCTTCCAAAATGCTAGGATTACAGGCATGAGCCTCTGTGCCCTGCCGAATTTTATATATTTTTAACAGACAGGGTCTTGCTGTATTGCCCAGGCTGGACTAAAAACTCTTGGGCTTGCTGGGAACAATGGCTCATGCATGTAAGCGCTTTGGGAGGTTGAGGCAGTCCAATCTCTTGAGCCCAGGAGTTCAAGACTCACCTGGGCAACATAGTGAGACCCTGTCTCTACAAAAAACTTTAAAAAACAAATAGCTGGGAATAGTGGTATGTGCCTGTAGTTCTAGCTACTTGGGAGACTGAGGTGGGAGGATCGCTTGAACCCAGGAGGTTGAGGCTGCAGGGAGCCATGTTTACACCACTTCATTCCAGCCTGGGCCATGGAGCAATACCCTGTCTACAGAAAAAAAATACTCCTGGGCTCAAGATGTCCTTCCACCTCAGCCTCCCAAGTAGGTACCACAGGAGTGCTGCTTTCCATTGTCTTTTTCAAAAACTGAGACATAATTCACATATCATAAATTTCACCATTTGTACATTTTAAAGTGTACAATTTAGTGGCTTTGAATATATATCCCAGATTGTGCAATTATCACCACTATCTAATTTTAGAACATTTTCATCCCCCCAAATAGAAACCCTGTACCCATTAGCAGTCACTCCTCCTCTCCTCTCCCTCTAGCTCCTGGGAGCCACTCATCTACTTTCTGTCTCTATGGATTTACCTACTCTGGACATTTCATATAAATGGAATCATACAATAGGTAGCCTTTTGTATCTGGCTTTTTTCACTCAGCGTAATGTTTTCAAGGTCCATCTATGTTCTAGCTTGTATCAGTACTTCATTTTTTGTGTGTGGCTGAAAAATATTCCATGATAGACCACATTCTGGTTCATTCATCTATCAGTTGATTCACCTGTAGGTTGTTTCCACTTTTTGGCTACTGTAATTATTCCTCCATTAACATTTGTTTACAAATTTTTGTGTAAACATATATTTTCACTTCTCTTGTGTATATATTTTTGGAGTGCAAGCATATGCTAACTCTATGTTTAACTTTTGTGGAAAAGACTTCATTGTCATACAACTTTAAAGATTGCTGTTGACAGCCTGGGCAGCATAGTGAGACCCTGTCCCCACCCAAGAATGAAAAACTTATCCAGGTGTGGTAGCACGTTCCTGTAGTCCCAGTTACTCAAGAAGCTGAGCCCAGGAGGTTGAGGCTGCAGTGGGCCATGATTATGCCACTGCACGCCAGCCTGGGCAACAAAGTAATACTCAATCTCTTTTTTTTTAAAAAAGGCAAAGATTGCTGTTAAGAAGTCTGAAGCCAGCTGGGCGTGGTGCCTCATGCCTGTAGTCCCAGCACTCTCAGAGGCTGAGGCGGGCAGAGCACCTGAGGTCAGGAGTTCAAGACCAGCCTGGCCAACATGGTGAAACCCCATCTCTCTAAAAAAAAAAGAAGTCTGAAGCCTTTTAAACTGGTGTGACCTTTCTTTGTTTTATATCTCTCCAGAAGCTGTAGAATCATCCCTTCATCCCTAAAGCTGTAAAATTTTATAATGATATGCCTTTTTATGGGTCTGTTTTCATCCATTGATCTGGGTACTGGCTGGGCTGGCTTTTTCAATGGTGAAATGTAGATCTTAAGTGCTGGACGATTTCCTCCACGGCATCAAGATTGATACTTATGGCTGTGCAATTCGTACACTGCACAAAGGTGCTCTGCTGAGGAGGTGGGTGAGGACCAAAATGTATCCCGGATTCCATTGACTAGACTGTGTGCCTTAACCTGAAGGTACATCTGCTTGGAGGAGGAGCATCTTTTTCATTCACCAAGCTGTGTGCCGACAGAGCACATTCACTCACAGTAGATGTGTTTTTCTCACCTTTCACAAAGGTGACCTATAAGGCTGGTGGTGGCCCTGCCCTCATTTTTCTGTATTCCCTCTTTGGAATTCCTATTATTCAGACATTGGATCTTCTAGATTCAGTCTTCAAAATCCCTATATTTTCTCTCCTAACTCTTTCCTAAACAGTTTCAACAAACCTTTCTGAACCCTTTGAGGATTCTGAGATATACAGAAGGTTGGTTCTAGGCTTTCTCCACTGCCGATTTAGGATTCCACTTTTCTCCTGTCTGCTACCACTTCTTGATGTGCATTATACTTCTCGAATTTTGTTGTTTTTGTCTTTCACTCAACTAAAATTATCTCAGTGCTATCCATGTGCCAGGTCCTGTTCTAAACAGGACCTAAACCTAGGTTCCTAGGTTACAATAGTGAACAACATAGACCGAGATCCCTGCCCTCAAGAAGCTTACATTCTAAAGGGGAGAGCGGAGAATAAGCAATAAACATAATGAATTATATACTATGGTAGAAAATAAGTGCTATGGTGGAAAAATGCAAAGTAGAGTAAGGCAGTGGATGCACAGGTGGGAGACAGGGAGGAGGCACGGGCTGCGAATTTAAATAGAGTAGTCACGTAGACCTTATCAGGAAGGTGAGACTTAAGCAAAGACTTGAAGGAAGCAGAGGAATCAGCCATATGAATGACTGTAGAATGCGTATTCCAGGTGTTGCTTGATGATACTGTATCATAAGAAAATAAAAAAGAACTAAAAGAAAAAGATTATTCCAGGCAGAAAAAACAGCCAATGCAGAGGCCCTAAGGCAGGAACAACCAGTTGTTCAAATAGCAACAAAGGGGTCACTGTGTCAGTAGCAGGTTCAGAGAATAGGAGATAAGTAAGGAGACAAGTTCAGGAGGTAATGGAGGACTGAATCAATTAGGGTCTTGAAGACCATCATAATGTCTTGATTTTATGGCTTATGGCGATCCTCCTGTCTTGTCCTCCAAAGTGCTGGGATTATAGGCATGAGCCACAATGCCCAGTGAAGTACAGCCATTGCAAGGTTTTAAGCAGAGGAATGATATGACCCATATTGTAAAAGGATCACCCTGTTGCTGTCATGAGAAGGCACTTTGGAGGTCAAGAAGAGACTCAGAGAGACCAACTAGAGGAGCTATTGCAGGAATCCACGTGAGAGATGAGGATGGGACCAGTGGAAATGGTGAAAAGTGGTCATATTATATATATTTGAGAGGCAGAACCAAGATATTTGACAGTTTGAGGGTGGAATGAGAAAGAAACACAGGAGCCAAGGTTGACTCCGTGGTTTGGAAGGATGGAGTTACCATCAGCTGAGATGGAGAACACCGTAGGTGGAGCAGGCTTTGGTTGGGGGAGGAGATGAAGTTTCAGATTTTGACATGCTGAGTTTGAGATATCTATTAGATACGGAAGTAGAGATGTGAATATGTAGGTGGGTAAATAAATCTGGAGTTTTGGAGAAAGGTCTAAGCTGGAGACATAAAATTGAGATTCACTGGTGAAGAGATGATTGGAAAAGGGAGGAAAGTCTCCTGGGTGGGAAGACTGAGTAGACAATTCTGAATGTTTTGCCACAAAGGGGAGAAAAGCAATGGTGTGGTAACAGAGGAGGAAATGGGGTAAAGGTTTCGTTTCGTTTCTGAGACGGGAGAGGTAACAACAAGTTTGATTCTGATGGGAAATCCTGCAGAAAGCAACAAGTTGACAATGTTGAAGATACAGAAGAATTCCTGAAGCAATGTCCTCAGGCACGTGAGAGAGGATGGGCTGATGTTAGAGTAACCATACATCCTATATTTACCTTGGAACAGCCCAAGTTTTTGCTTGTTGTCCTGGTGACTTGTCCAGTGAGCGTCCTCTTTCTCTCTCAGGTGTACCAATTTGAACAGTGACTTATTTACCCACCCTGGATCTACCGTACCAAGGGAGGAATTGGCTTAAGACATCAGGAGGACAGAGGACATGGGTGCATGTGAGAGTTAGTGGGTGGGTGTGCTGGTAGGAGTCTAAGGAAGTTGCCTTCTGATTGCTTCAATCTTACAGCGAAGCTGAAAGCAGAGTTATCAGCCAGAGTGAGAATGGGAGAGGAAGCTGGGAGAGGAAGTTGTTGGGACTTTGAAGAGACAGGAGTAGGAACGAAATATTGGTGTTTCTTTTTTTCCTGATCTTTCTATTGTTGTGTTTTATGTCTTCTTAATCGATTATAGAGGCAGGGTCTCTCTCTGTCACCCAGGCTGGAGTGCAGTGGTGCAATCATGGCTTACTGTAGCCTCGAACCCCAGGGTTTAGGTGATTCTCCTGCCTCAATCTCCTGAGTAGCTGGGATTACAGGTATGAGCCACCATACCTGGTTCTTACGTCTTTTTCTTTTCTTCTTTCTATTCCTTTATATTAGTCTTAGTAGGAATTTCAGATGTAGCAATATTGAATGCATGTAATCATCTAGAAAAGCATTATCTGTTCGATTTTCATATTTTAACTTGGTGATCTCCAAAGTTAAGTGCAAGCACCCCATAAGGTTAAAAAAAAAAAAAAACTATCAGCTGGGCGCGGTGGCTCACGCCTGTAATCCTAGCACTTTGGGAGGCCAAGGTGGGTGGATCACCTGAGGTCACGTGTTCAAGACCAGCCTGGCCATAATGGTGAAACCCCATCTTTAAAAAAAAAAAAAAACAAGAAAACAACACTATCTCTGGGGTGCAAGAAAAATATCAAAAGATGATTCTCTTGAGACATTGAAAGACAAAAAAAAAGAAAAAAAAACCAAAGGATTCTTTCTCTCTCTTTCTCCTTCTCTCTCTCTCTCTCTTTCTTTCTTTCTCTTTTATTTTTGACAGGGTCTCATTCTTACCCAGGCTGAAGTACCATGGCATGATCTTGGCTTACTGCAACCTCTCCATCTCAGGCTCGGGTGATCATCCCTCCTCCCACCTGAGCCTCACTAGTAGCTGAGACTAGAGGCCCACACTACCATGCCTGGCTCATTTTTGTATTTTTTTGTAGAGACAGAGTTTCACCATGTTGCCCAAACTGGTCTTGAACTCCAGGACTCAAGTGATCCACCTGCCTCAGCCTCCCAAGTATTGGGATTACAGGCGTGAGCTACTGCACCCAGCCAAAGGACTTTTCTTTATAATGGTTTAAACTCATTATTAACTTCTATTTTTTTGTTTAAAACATTTTAAAATAGGTGAAACCCCGTCTCTATAAAATACAAAAATTAGCTGGGCATTGTGGCGCACACCTGTAGTCCTAGCTACTCAGGAGGCTGAGGCAGGAGAATTGCTAGAAACCGGGAGGCTGAGGTTGCAATGAGCTGAGATCTCGCCACTGCACTCTAATCTGGCAACAGAGTGAAACTCCATTTAAAAAAAAAAGGTTTTAAAATAAATAATTTATAAATAAATATACATATATTGGGGCACATGCTCAATGTTTGTTACTGATAGAGGTATAAGATCAAAAGAGTCTGAAGGCCACTACATTAAACTATAAATTTTGTAAAGATAATTTGTATTGATTTCAATATACACGATTTGATTTATAGCTACATTATTTAAAAAGTCACTACATGTGATATTGTACAGAAATTATGCTTGCAATGGGAATAAAACTAATATACCTGCAAGAACTCAGCATGCCTCCTGGAACAAACTTCCTCCCAAACTTTGATAACTCAAGAAAAATGTGTTTTTAAATCCCCATATAACAGTGATTTTTTCCTGATAAATCTGGGAGGCAGTACTCTACAGTGCTTTTGGACCACATTAAATTAACAATGACATATTAAGTGCCTGATTGCCATGGCAAATATAGTTCTCCTGCCTACAGAAAATTGATTGAAATTTGCATACACAACTGGCACAGTGGCTCACGCCCATAATCCTAGCACTTTGGGAGGCCGAGGGGAGTGGTTCACCTGAGGCCAGGAGATCAAGACCAGCCTGACCAACATGGTGAAACCCCATCTCTACTAATAATACAAAAAAATTAGCAGAGTGTGGTGGCGGGCGCCTGTAATCCCAACTACTCAAGAGGCTGAGGCAGGAGAATGGCTTGAACCCAGTAGAGGTTGCAGTGAGCCGAGATCGTGCCATTGCACACCAGCCTGGGTGACAAGAGTTAACTCCATCTCCAAAAAAAAAAAAGAAAAGAAAAATTTCATCACACACCGTTCTAGTCCTGCAGGACCTTCAGGTCATTGTGTGTGTGGCTGTCATGTTAAGGAATGACTTGGGGTATGCATAGCAATAGAAATAAGAGAACTAAAACTAAGACAACTAATGAAGGAGAGAATGTCAAAAAATGCAGCTGATCTTGGGTTAGTTGCTGAAAAGAGCAGTTACATTTTAGCTTTTATACTTGAAGCTTACTTCATTCTTTTTGCTTTGCCCGTCTATACCAATTATCCATTATTCCCAAAATATTTAAGTTTATTAATCCAGTGTTAAAAGCAGGGATCCATAAATGGAGCTTTAATTCAGAAATACCCTACTATAGCCTAGTGTTTCTAGCATAATGAATTCACTATGTAATTAAAAGTTTGATTAAACTAGAACCTACAAAAATACCATGTTTCTGAACTAATGTCCATAAATAGATTCAAAGGTCGACCCAGTACTCTCTATAGCTAAGATGTATTCAGATAATTGACTATACACTTTTGCAAGGCAAAGCAAAAAAAGCATAATTTCTATGGTTATAAAAGAGGTGTATATCTGCTTGAAAAAATAGGTCTGTGTGAACGGAGTCTCTCATGGGCCAAGCTGCGAAGATCCGGCATGTATCTACCACAAGAGGGCAGTAACGCTCAACTGTTAATAGGGAACCCAGCAGAGCGCTGGAGGCTCATTAGAGTAATCGTTAGAACCGGTGGTTAACGCATCAGTCTCTGAAAAGGACAGGGAAACAGGAACCACCGCCCAGACACCTTCGGGGCTTCTGTCTGGGTAGCAATGAGACAGGAAATAAGCAACAGGGTCTTGTGAAAGAGAGCGACGTCGCTCACCATCCTCGTGTTGTTGAATCACCATGGAGATGGCGACTAGCTTAATAAAGGCTGCAGATGGGCGTCTGCTCATGTGGATGTTCAGATAAGAACGCAGTGGCAGGCGTCAAAGGAACAGAGCTCTTCATGGGGATTAAGGAAGGGCAGAAGAAAAGCTGAGGGAAGCAGCAAAGCTGTTTTGTCTCCGAAAATTAGGACTTTAAGAGTGTCCTAGGGTAAATTTTATTTTATTTAGCTTCATAACATTGAGACATTAAGATAATCTTTGGAAACCTATAGCTTTACCTTGCAGGGTTTCCAGGAAACTAATTAACAGAAGGAGAGATGAATTATAACAAATGCATCTTCAATATTTTAAGTATGTACGTCGATTGGCCTAGTATTGCCCATAAAATGAGATGAATCAGGTATTTTGAATGTGATCTCATGACCAGCATCTGTTTTTTTTATATTCAGAATTCTCACTAATGTTACTGAGCTATAATCCGGAAAGACTTTTAGTATTTGAAAAACCTAATTCATTATTCCTTAATGTTTCAATTTAACATTTATTGAACATTTACAATTGACTGAGAAAAGGCAATGCAAGGTGGTGTGCCTCTGTGTGCGTGCGTGTGTGCGTGTGTGCACTTGTGTGTGCCTGTGCGTGTGTGTGTTAAAACCGAGAATTCTAGAAAGTTATAGCCACTTTTTTTTTTTTTTGAGACAGAGTCTCACTCTGTCACCCAGGCTGGAGTGCAGTGGCATAATCTCGGCTCACTGCAACCTCCACCTCCTGGGTTCAAGTGATTCTCCTACCTCAGCCTCCCGAGTAGCTGGGGACTACGGGCTCATGCTACCATGCCTTGCTAATTTTTTGTATTCTTAGTAGAGACAGGGTTTCACCATGTTAGCCAGGATGGATCACGAAGTCAGGAGTTTGAGACCAGCCTGGCCAACATAGTGAAACCCCGTCTTTACTAAAAATACAAAATGTAGCCGGGTGTAGTGGCGCACACCTGTAGTCCCAGCTACTGGGGAGGCTGAGGCAGGAGAATTGCTTGAACCCAGGAGGTAGAGGTTGCAGTGAGCTGAGATCGCACTACTGAACTACAGTTTGGGTGACAGAGCAAGACTCAAAACAAAACAAAACAAACAACAACAAGAAAAACAAGACCCTGTCTCTATTATTTAAAATAAATAAATAAATCTTTAACTCAATTATATAACTAAATGGTTTATTCAATTCAAATCAGCAAACATTTATTGGGTTAGACACTCACGTCACTAGGAATAACAAAAATGAGTAAAACAGACCTGTGGGTGAGAGGCATCTGAAAAAAAGGGGTTATTTATTCATTTATTTATTTTTGAGACAGAGTCTCCCTCTATCTCCCAGGCTGGAGTGCAGTGGCATGATCTCAGTTCACTGCAATCTCCACCTCCAGGTTCAAGCGGATTCTCCTGCCTCAGCCTCCAGAGTAGCTGGGATTACAGGTACCCGCTACCATGCCCGGCTAATTTTTGTAGTTTTAGTAGAGATGGGGTTTCACCATGTTGGCCAGGCTGGTCTCGAATTCCTGACCTCAGGTGATCTGTCAGCCTCTGCCTCCCACAGTGCTGGGATTATAGGTGTTAGCCATTGCACCCAGCCGGCAGATTTTTGAGCAACTACCTCTGTGACAGAGCTTCACATGTATTTTCTCAGCCTGTGGTCCCAGCTACTTGGGAGGCTGAAGTGGGAGGATCACCTGAGCCTGGGAGGTCGAGGCTGCAGTGAGCCATGATCGTTTTTTAATTTCTCCAAAGACAAAAACAATTCTTACAATTTCGTTTTGTGGAAGAAGAAACAGGCTCAGAGCAATTAAGTGACAACACTCATTGGTGTAGATCCAAGATTGGAACCCACGTTTGTTCAACTCTTTATAGTCTTTCCATTGGACCATTCTAGGTGAATATTAGTCACTGACTTCAGGGAAAAAGCAACTTTTATGAATGACAGTTTAACAGTTTTCAATTTAAAAAACTTAAAACATATAATGGTGTGCTGTTACTATATAGTTTTAAATAATTTTTAATTAAGAAATATTTCAAACATACAAGTATAGAGAATAACACCTGTGTAGTCATTAAGAAGCTATATTCTATATCCAACCTTGACACTGTCATGTTTGAGTTAGACTTTTTTTTTTTAAAGAAAGAAAAAGAGAGGAAAGAAAGTGAGAGTGAAAGAAAGAAAGAAAAAAAAAGAATGTAAGAGAGAAAGAAAGAGGAAGAGAAAGAGGGAGAGATAACAGGATTCTTGTTCTATTGCCCAGGCTAGAGTGCAGTCTAAAAATGGGTATTACAAACCTCTTTTATGCCAATAATTGTGCTTAACAATGGAGACAGGAAGGAATAAGAGATGAAAATAACAAACAAGCAGCCAACCAATATTTTATTTAAACCTGTGAAATGCTATGCAAT